>BMAU01009687.1:0-12681 GCA_019973935.1 Trichonephila clavipes | reverse complement strand
AACCACCAGAGAATTCAAATGTTGAAACCTTTTAAAAAATAAAAACAAAGCGTTTGGGAAAGGGTTTAAAAGCAGAGATTTAAGTAAGTTTTTGAAAATTATGAAAAATATATATGAGCTATATTATACTGCAATGAAAAAGAATTTGAAAATGTGATAAGTGAATTTTTTACGAGTTGAATTTAGTTTAATGCGTTTTTTAAATCATTTATACGAAGACTTCGTTTTATTTTAACATCGTGCATTCAATTTTTTAAATAATTATTTTCCAACTATTTTTAAAAGTTTGTAAAAAATTAATAGTTAATGGCAATGGATGAGAGAATTTTATTTCTTAATAATTTCATAAAACATTTTAGCGATGGCACACGAAAACTGAGAATGCACTATCCATAATTTTCAGAAAATACAGCTTTAATTTAACGTCAAATTTCTCAACCCTAAAAAATCAATCATGGTAATGGGATTTAAATATTCTTAGACGTTTTCTTCGTTTATTAAAAATCTTTGTCTTTTCAAAGTAACACAGGGCACATTTGAAAGTGTGTGACATTTAGTAATGAGATAAAGACAAGAAAAATGGCATCTGTTTCTTGATATTTTTTCATTTATTTTTATATTTAATAAAATAATTAGAAAATCCATCAATGTTCATTTCTTACCAAAATCATTTCAATTAATTTGACTAAAACACTTAAAGATTCTTAAATAATTTATAATAATGTATTACATAAAGATTTATAGTAAAAAGTTTATTTAATCTTTGTATTTATGGATGAATTATAAAGATAATAGAACATTCTATTATTAGATACGTTTTATTTTCTCAAGAACCATAAGCCAATTAACAGTAGTAGGATATTCAGAAATACCTCAGGAACATTGAAAATATCGACCCAAGAAGGAAGATAAGTACAATCGCAGGCTTTGCAAATAGGGAAGTACAACAGCGTAATGTGATATGCAAATGATCCAAGGATTTTTATTAATACACATGCTCATACGTCGAGGTGGCGCTACAATCAGGAAGGGTGCTATATAAGCCAGCGCAAGATTCAAAGATTCATAAACGTGACGATTACCACCGATTGTAGGAAGACTTTTTTTTGGTAAGCCACAGGAAACATGCACCAAGGTGGCGCCGTGCTTTGCGAAGACATTTCTCACAGTTAAGCGAGTTTGAGAGAGAGGGCCTGATCATCGGGATGAAACTGCGAAGTCTGGGTCGGCGTTGCGCCGTGATATTTGCTGTCGGGTGGATCGTTCACAAGGTGTACCGTTAGAAATTGTTGGGAGAATTGGACACGAGGAAGGTACCACGCGTGGAAAACCGAGTCCTGGAGCGACCTGGACGACCACGAGAAGGAAGGATCAAAGGATCGTGCAACAAGCACTTGTGGACCCACTGGAAGTACGGCTACGTTTTAACGATACGAGCAGACAATGAGCGTAGCAATTGTTCCACAAACAATTTACAGACATATTCTTGAAGCAAATCTAAGTAAAGCGTCCTTTCCGTGCACTCCCTTTTTAACACCGGAACTTCGCTGCAACTACGTCTACAGTGGTGCCAGAAAGCAGATCAATATTGTAAAATATACAGATTGGCAAGGTTGTGTTTAATGGAAATGAATCGGTTTGTTTGGGGGACGGGTGATAACCGTGTACGGGTGTGGAGGCGCCCTGGTGAGCGGTACAATTCCCCACACTGTTCTACGTCACACTGCCCGCACAGCTGGTGTAATGGTCTGGGGGCCATAGCCTATGATAGCCGGTCCACTTTAATTGTGATGCGTGGAACCTTAACGGGCCCTCGTTACGTTGATGATATTTCTTCGACCCCATGTAGGACCTTTCCTAAATGGATTTCAAGGGCAATTTTCCAGCAAGATAATGCTCGTCCGCATACAGCAAGAGTTGCTCGAAGACTTCCTACGTCATTGTCAGACTCTTCCATTTTGTAAAGCCCGCTCCCCCGATTTGTCCCCTGTGGGCACTGTGGGGACAGCTAAAACTGGCAGATGCCATCGTGTCACTCTATTGCATGATTTAGAGTTGGCTGTTCAAGATTTGTGGGCCATCTGCCTCAGGACAACATGGGTTGTCTAATCAGCTCAACGCCCGGACCGTGTGGCGGCAGACCATTGCGCAGCTGGATGTGTTCAACGCTATTGAAGTTGTCAGTATTTGTGTCGTTGCACCCCCTGTATTCGTTTAATTATCTTGTTTTTTGAGATCAAAATGAATCTCTCATCTGTGTCATTATGTGTATTAAATTTCATTTCAATCAGATTCTTTCCTCTTGGGTCGCTATTTCAATGTTCTGAGTGTATTTTCCGAAAGTCTTCGAAGAAATGGTAGATTTTTGGATGCATATTTATATCTGATATCCAACAGCAGTGGGGGGATAAAGTTCCGAGTTTCGATATATGTTGTGTCAGCCAGTGTCTATGTAAGCATTTACATATAAGATTTCATTCAACCCTGGAGAATCCTTTGAGAATTTCTCAATTTAAATTTTATGAAGAAATTACTACACGTTCAATTTTTAAAAAATGTTGTTTTCGTTACAAAATTTCTTGTTTGTTTTATTCATAACTTTTGATTAATTAATACTGACAAACCTGACTTTATAATTACAATTTGGCGCCTTTTTGAATAAAAAAAAAATCGCCCTTTCTTGAAATAAATTCATTGAATGATCCAGAAGTTATATATATAGAACTCTCTCTAATAACTACGCAGTTTCTAGAAACAATAATATTCTCCCCAACAGTATGTTTATTATTCAATGAACTGATTATTTTTGATGAAAAATATAGTTTTGAGATAAATAAGTCTTGACAGAGACCGGCACATGAAGAGATATCTCGGTAGAGTGGCTAGTTAACCCATTTGATCAGCTGAAGCCGTTGATTCCGTGTTTTTAATTAGAATTGAACGTTAATTTTCTTCGAATGTTCTTGTACCACGTGAATTTTTTTATGATAAAAATCTGCAACGCTTTACACATTTTTCTTGATTTAATTCAAGTACCAAGAATTCAGTTTCAGGAAATAATAATTTCTACTTAAGCTTAAAGTATTTAAAAAAAAAAAATAAGAATTTTTACAGCTTAGATACATTAACTTTATATATATTTCCTGGATTTCGTTTTTCGTTTAACACTAATTTTAATAAAAAATTCCGTATTTGTCTTCTAGGTTTGCATAAAAACTAGATTATATTCAAGCACTAGTTTTCTGAATCTGTAGAAAATTTTAAAGAGAACATTTGTAATGTAAGAAAAGGGAATGGAAAAACATATAAGGAAAAAGTTTCATTTGTGTTTATTCGCTCATGTCTCCTACACATTAAAAATGGCGTTATTAAATATAATTGTTGTGAATTTTTTTTTTTTTTTAAATGACATTCCTTTCAAATTTACTAAATTTTAATTTTTTTTAAAAGTATGAATTTTACCCGATATTCAAAATTAATTTGAGTTAATTTTCAAATGTTTATTTGTAACTCAATATGAAATTAAATAAATTCAGATTTATTTATTCCATATTCAAATTTTTAAGGTACAATAAAGGGGTTAATAATACTTTGATCTTAAATTTCATGCACTTTTCTTATATTTTAATTAGCACTAGATTTTCATTCTATCAACACGTACTAAATTTTTGTATTATTTTTTATATAATACCGCTTCACATTGTAAACGTTTATTATTTCAGAAGGTTTTGTTCAGTTTACTATATATTTAAATGCAAAATCTTAAATTACGATTTTTCTTCGCCCTCCTCAGCTCCTGCGCTTATTCGCCTGAGAAAACTAGAAAAGACTTTGAATCATGCCCCAAGTTGCACCTTTGGATCAAAATATAAAAGGATCTCAAGCTTGATGATGTACCAGGTATGTTTTTTATTACAAATCAGGCCGAACATTCTTTCATTGAGTTTTTATGCTTGCTTACTTTCAAACAATCTATACCAATAATTATAGTTACATTTACACGTTTTGAGATAAGGCAAATTCTTGTCTAAAATTATGGTTAAAATGAGCGAAAGCTTCATTATTGACTGAGATTATATTTTCTTCATTCAGAGCATAAGAATATATATATATATATATATATATATATATATATATATATATATTACTTTACTATAATTATTGGTGTTGTAAACTAATTCTTTCCTCAAATTTTCCTTATGCAAGAATGTTCAGAAGACTGAGGGTGAAATCATTATACTTGATACGGTTTAAAATTGTGAGTGTGGCGTCAGTAGCCTCTTACCAATTCTATAGTACGTCATTAATTTAAATTAACACAACTTATGTGACTTAATAATTAAATTTCTTTACTAAGCTCTACTCCAATATGGCAAGCAAAATTGTCTCGAGCTTGTTTGAGTTAAGCCTTGCGCTCGAGTTTCGATACCACAAAATACTAATATCAGGGACGTCTTAAGACTCTTGAGGCCCTGGGCCCCTATTCGAAAGTAGGCATAGTTGTAGTAGGTCATCACATAATAATAGTCTTACCAGTTTCTTTACTCAGTTGACTTTGCAGTTTTAAATTCTGAGTTTTTTTTTTTTTTGAGAATATAAAAATAATATTTGGACAATAAAAAATTATCCGGATCATAATCTTATTCTGCAAAGTCGAGAACGAAATAACTCTACCACCACCACCGAGGGTGAGGCCCAGCCCAGTTGGCCCATGCCGTAAAGACGTCCTTGACCAAACATAATGCGGAGAGATCTAATACACATTTATGCAATTTGTCATAAAGTCCTCATATGGCGTGATTATGTATGTAGGGTCTTTATTAAATAAACTGTGTTTTAATATTCCCTGATTCAATAGCTCTCTCATGAACGTTTGCTGAGCGGAATTTGAAATCTTTATCAACTGGGTATACCCACGACATCTTAGCACACCGTTTGAAATTCCCATGGTCTAAAGCAGCAGTTCTTAAACTTTCGACCACCGTGTCCCCTTTTATGTACCAGGGTGACATCGCTTCCCCAAGATTTTGAACATCCCTCTCCGACTTGATATTCTTGATCAAAATATCTGGGATTCCTAATAGAGTTTTCATTGCACCTATTTTAGTAATTCTGATAGTTCTACAGATGGCACATCTTTGTTCGCCACGACACGCGGACCCTCTGGTAGCGATGCGGTCCCCACCGCTTTACGGGAGGCAGGGACTTCCGCGGAATGGTCCGTGGTGAAAAGAATGATACCCCGGACCCCAAAGGAATATTAAATTATATTTTCTATTTTTTTAATGTGGTGTACTTTTCTCAGGTTTGTACCCTCTCACAGTGGAAAATCACTTTATATTACACGTTAAATCACTTTATGTACATCTTGGTGTAACTGTATTTTATTCTGAAGACATATTTAAATACAACTAAACTAAAATTATTAAATCTAAACAATTTAAAAATATAACAATCAACGTTCCACCTCAGCAGGCTACGGTAAAATTATCAAACGTTCACTGGTCCACAGCGTAATCGTCTACAAAAATGCTTCCCTTTAAATTGACCTTTATTAAATTGACTTAACCCTTCTCCTTTTTTATTGTAACAAAAGAAAAGTGGAAAAGTAAGATTTTATAGTGGAATAGAAAGTATTATAAAAAGAGAAAATAATTTATCCTACTAATATATGTATGCATCATGATTTTTATGTTTCATGAGATCATGTGATTCTAAAACAAGGTTTTTTATTTAACAAAAAGAAAAAAAAAATGTTTTCTGTTGACAGAAGCACAATTACCACAAAGGTCAGTACAAACAAAAAAACAGAATAAGATTATTATTAAGTATATTTTTCCTTCTTACAAAGAAAAAATGTGATTCAGCAATGGAAATGTTAGTACGGGAAAATTACCATCAATTATCGAGATATCTGCTTTATTTTTTTAGTTTCCTCTTCTGGTTGATATTCGCTTCAGAAGTATCTCTTTCTCTATCTATTTAAGCATATATTTTAGCTGACATATTTAAAAATTCTTCTCGCTTAAAAGCATAGAAACCAAACTCTGAACGCATAAATGAAAATGGTTAATTAACACAGTTTCGAATGATTATGTTGTATAAATCTCATTATAATACAATAAGCTTAAAATTTAGAATAATTCAGCATATATATCGATCTTTCCTTTTCGTATTTTAATACTTTAAATGTCATGATATCACTAGAAACGAAATTTAGAATATACTCTAAAACACTATTAATTGAAACAAACGTGCGTTGTCCTAAAATATTCAGTTTTAATATCATATAATGATTTCACTTTTAGATATTGAAATCAGTACATGATATTAAACATTTTGCGACATGAAAAAAGATTATAATTCATAATTTTGATTACTGTGCGCTTAAAATTTAATAACCACCAGAGAATTCAAATGTTGAAACCTTTTAAAATAAAACAAAGCGTTTGGGGAAAGGGTTTAAAAGCAGAATAAATTTAAGTAAGTTTTTGAAAATTATGAAAAATATATATGAGCTATATTATTTTGCAATGAAAAAGAATTTGAAAATGTGATAAGTGAATTTTTTACGGTTGAATTTAGTTTAATGCGTTTTTAAATCATTTATACGAAGACTTCGTTTTATTTTAACATCGTGCATTCAAATTTTTTTTTAAATAATTATTTTTTCCAACTGTTTTTTTAAAAGTTTGTATAAAAAAATTAATAATTAATGGCAATGGATAGAAGGAAATTTTTATTTCTTAATAATTTCATAAAACATTTTTGTGACAGCACAAACAATCACTATCCATAATTTCAGAAATACAGCTTTAATTTAACGTCAAAGAAATTTCTCCAACCCTAAAAAATCAATCATGCAAATGGGATTTAAATATTCTTAGACGTTTTCTTCGTTTATTAAAAATCTTTGTCTTTTCAAGTAACACAGGGCACATTTGAAAGTGTGTGACATTTAGTAATGAGATAAAGACAAGAAAAATGTCTGTTTCTTGATATTTTTCATTTATTTTATATTTAATAAAATAATTAGAAAATCCATCAATGTTCAATTTCTTACCAAAAAATCATTTCAATTAATTTGACTAAAACACTTAAAGATTCTTAAATAATTTATAATAATGTATTATAAAAAAAAAAAGATTTATAGTAAAAAAGTTTATTTAATCTTTGTATTTATGGATGAATTATAAAGATAATAGAACATTCTATTATTAGATACGTTTTTTATTTTCTCAAGAACCATAAATTAACAGTAGTAGGATATTCAGAAATACACTCAGGAACATTGAAAATATCGACCCAAGAAGGAAGATAAGTACAATCGCGAAACTTTGCAAATAAGTACAGCGTAATGTGATATGCAAATGATCCAAGTTTTGTGCCAATACACATGCTCATACACGTCGAGGTGGCGCTACAATCAGGAAGAGGGTGCTATATAAGCCAGCGCAAATTCAAAGATTCATAAACGTGACGATTACCCGCCGATTGTAGGAAGACTTTGGTAAGCGAAACATGCCAGGTAAACGTGCTAGGAAGACATTTCTCACAGTTAAGCGAGTTTGAGAGAGGCCTGATCATCGGGATGAAAACTGCAGTCTGGTCGACGCGCCGTGTTGCTGTCCAGGTGGATCGTTCTGAGTGTACCGTTAGAAATTGTTGGGAGAATTGACACGAGAAGGTACCCACGCGTGGGAAAACTGAGTCTGGAGCGACCTGGACGACCACGAGAAGAGAGGATCAAAGGATCGTGCAACAAGCACTTGTGGACCCCACGTGACTCGTTTAACGATACGAGCAGACGTAGGCGCAGCAACTGATCCACAAACAATTTACAGACACCTTGCAGAAGCAAATCCTAAATCAAGCACGTCCTTTCCGTGCACTCGCTAACACCGGAACTTCTGGCAACTACGCGTCTACAGTGGTGCCAAGCCAGATCAATGTGGAATGTCTGGGATTGGCAAAGGTTGTGTTTAATGATGAATCCTTTGTTTGGGGGGACAGGTGACCAACCGTGTACGGTGTGGAGGCGCCCTGGTGAAGGCAATACAATTCCCCCCACACTGTTCTACGTCACACTGCCCGCACAGCTGGTGTGTAATGGTCTGGGGGCCCATAGCCTATGATAGCCGGTCCACTTTAATTTGTGATGCGTGGAACCTTAACGGGCCTCGTTACGTTGATGATTCTTCTGACCCCAATAGGACCTTTCTAAATGGTTTCCAAGAGAACAAAATTTTCCAGCAAGATAATGCTCGTCCGCATACAGCAAGAGTTGCTCAAGACTTCCTACGTCATTGTCAGACTCTTCCATTGCCGGCCCGCTCCCCCGATTTGTCCCCCTGTAGAGCACTGTGGGAAATGAACAGCTAAAAACGGCAGATGCCATCGTGTCACTCTGTACATGATTTAGAGTTGGCTGTTCAAGATTTGTGGGCCCATCTGCCTCAGGACAACATAAGGTGTCTAATCAACTCAACGCCGGACGTGTGGCGGCATGTATTGCAGCTGGATGTGTTCCAACGCGCTATTGAAGTTGTCAGTATTTGTGTCGTTGTACACCCACTGTATTCGTTTAATTATCTTGTTTTGAGATCAAGTGAATCTCTCATCTGTGTCATTATGTGTATTAAATTTCATTTCAATCAGATGCTTTCCTCTTGGGTCGCTATTTTCAATGTTCTGAGTGTATTTTTCGAAATCTTCGAAGAAATGAATTTTCACAGTTGGATGCAATTATTTATATCTGATGCATCCAACAGCGGTGGGGGATAAAGTTCCGAGTTTTCGATATATGTTGTGTCAAGCAAAGTCTATGTAAAGCATTTACATATAAGATTTCCCATTCAAAACTTCTGAGAAAAAATCCTTTGAGAATTTCTCAATTTAAATTTTATGAAGAAATACTACACGTTCAATTTTTTAAAAATGTTGTTTCGTTACAAAATTTCTTGTTTGTTTATTCATAACTTGATTAATTAATAACATAAACTGACATTTATAATTACAATTGGCGCCTTTTGAATAAAAAAATCGCCTTTCGAAATAAATTCATTGAATGATCAGAAGTTATATATATAGAACTCTCTCTAATAACTTACGCAGTTTCTATGAAACAATAATATTCTCCCAACAGTATGTTTATTATTCAAGTGAACCGATTATTTTGATGAAAATATAATTTTGAGATAAATAAGTCTTGACAGAGACCTTTTATGAATATCTCAGTAGAGTGGCTAGTTAACCCATTGATCAGCTGAAGCGAAGCTGATTCCCGTGTTTTTAATTAATTGGAATTTTAATTTTTCTTCCGAATGTTCTTGTACCACGTGAAATTTTTTTTTATGATAAAATCTGCAACGCTTTACACATTTTTCTTGATTTAATTCAAGTACCAAATTCAGTTTCAGGAAATAATAATTTCTACTAAGCTTAAAGTATTTATAAAAAAACTAAAAATTTTACAGCTTAGATACATTAACTTTATATATATTTCCTGGATTTCGTTTTCGTTTAACACTAATTTAATAAAAAATTCCGTATTTGTCTTCTAGGTTTGCATAAACTAGATTATATTCAAGCACTAGTTTTCTGAATCTGTAGAAAATTTTAAAAGAGAACATTTGTAATGTAAGAAAAGGGAATGGAAAACATATAAGGAAAAGTTTCATTTGTGTTTATTCGCTCATGTCTCCTACACATAAAATGGCGTTATTAAATATAATTGTTGTGAATTTTTTTAAATGACATTCTCAACATTTACTAAATTTAATTCTTTTAAAAGTATGAATTTTACCCGATATTCAAATTAATTTGAGTTAATTTCAAATGTTTATTTGTAACTCAATATGAAATTAAATAAATTCAGATTTACTGTTATTCATATTCAAATTTTTTAGAGTACAATAAAGGGGTTAATAATACTTTGATCTTAAATTTCATGCACTCTTCTTATATTTTTAATTTAGCACTAGATTTTTCATTCTATCAACACGTACTAAATTTTGTATTATTTTTATATAATACCGCTTCACGTGTAAACGTTTATTTCAGAGGGGGTTTGTTCAGTTTACTATATATTTAAATGCAAAATCTTAAATTACGATTTTCTTCGCCCTCCCCTCCAGCTCCTGGCGCTTATTCGCCTGAGAAAACCGAAAAAGACTTTGAATCATGCCCCAAGTTACACCTTTGGATCAAAATATACAGGATCCTAAGCTTGATGATGTACCAGGTATGTTTTATTACAAATCAGGCCGAACATTCTTTCATTGAGTTTTTATGCTTGCTTACTTTCAAACAATCTTATACCAATAACGTATAGTTACATTTACAAGTGTTTGAGAGCAAACAAATTCTTGTCTTAAAATTATGTGGTTAAATGAGCAGAGCCATTATTGACTGAAGTTATATTTTCTTCGTATTCAAGAATATATATATATATATATATATATATATATATATATATATATATATATATATATATATTACTTTACTATAATTATTGCAAGCTAAATCTAATTCCTCTCAAATTTTCATATGCAAGAATGTTCGAAGACTGAGGAAATCAGTATAATTTGATATCGGTTTAAAATTGTGAGGTGTGGCGTCAGTAGCCTCTTACCAATTCTATAGTACGTCATTAATTTAAATTAACACAACTTATGTGACTTTAATAATTAAATTTCTTACTAGCTCTACTCAATATGGCAAGCAAAATTGTCTCGAGCTTGTTTGAGTTAAACCTTGCGCTCGAGTTTCGATACCACAAAATACTAATATCAGGGACGTCTTAAGACTCTTTGAGGCCCTGGGCCCCTATTCGAAAGTAGGCATGGACAACGGTCATCACATAATAATAGTCTTACCGCTTTTACCAGTTGACTTGCAGTTTTAAATTCTCTGAGTTTTTTTTGAGAATATGTACGGAAATAATATTTGACCATTAAAATTATCCGGATCATAATCTTATTAACACAAAGTCGAGAACAGAAATAACTCCCCACCACCACCACCGAGGGTGAGGCCCCGGCCCAGTTGGCCCATGCCGTAAGACGTCCTTGACCAAAATAATGTGAGATCTAATACATTTTATGCAATTTGTCATAAAAGTCCTCATATAGCGTGATTATATGTGTGGTCTTTATTAAATAAACTGTGTTTTTAATATTCGATTCAATAGCTCTCATGAATCGTTGCTGAGCGGAATTTGTAACCTTTTTATCAACTGGTATACCTCTCACGACATCTTAGCACCGTTTGAAATTCCCATGGTCTAAAGCAGCAGTTCTTAAAACTTTCGACCACCGTGGTCCCTTTATGTACCAGGGTGACATCGCTTACCACCAAGATTTTGAACATCCCTCTCCGACTTGATATTCTTGATCAAAATACAGAGTTCTAATAGAGTTTTTCATTGGGTACTATTTAGTAATCTAGTCTACGATGGCACATCTTTGTTACTTAAGACACCCGCGGACCCTCTAGAGCAGTGGTCCCCACTGCTCTAGAGGCGGAACCGCGGAATGGTCCCGTGGATGAAATGATACCGGACCCCAAGGGTATATTAAATTATTTCTATTTTGTTTTTACTGTGGTGTACTTTTCTTTCGGTTTGTGTAACTTTCACAGTGGAAAAATCACTTTATATTACACGTTAAATCACTTTATGTACATTTCTTTGTGTAACTGTATTTTATTCTGAAGACATATTTAAATACAACTAAACTAAAATTATTAAATCTAAACAATTTTAAAATATAAGCAATCAACGTTCCACCCTCAGCAGGCTACGGTAAAATTATCAAACGTTCACTGGTCCACGTAATCGTCTACAAAATGCTTCCTTTAAATTGATCTTTTATTAAAATTGACTTAACCCTTCTCCACTATTGTAACAAAGAAAAGTGGAAAGTAAGATTTTTATAGTGGAATAGAAAGTATTATAAAGAGAAATAATTTATCCTACTAATATATGTATGCTTTGATTTTTATGTTTCATGAGATCGCTGTGATTCTAAAGCAAGGTTTTTATTTAACAAAAAAAAAATGTTTTCTGTTGACAGAAGCACAATGTACTCACAAGGTCAGTACAACAAAAAACAGAATAAGATTATTATTAAGTATATTTTTTCCCTTCTTTACAAAGAAAAATGTGATTCAGCAATGGAAATGAAGTGTTAGGTACGGAAATTATTACATCAATTATCGAGATATCTGCTTTATTTTTTTGAAGTTTCCTCTTCTGGTTGATATTCGCTTCAGAAGTATCTCTTTCTCTATCTATTTAAGCATATATTTTAGCTGACATATTTAAAATTTCCTTCGCTTAAAGCATATAGAAACCAAACTCTGAACGCATACAATGAAAATGGTTAATTAACACAGTTTCGAATGATTATGTTGTATAAATCTCATTATAATACAATAAGCTTAAAATTTAGAATAATTCAGCACATATACTCGATCTTTCCTTTTCGTATTTTAATACTTTAAATGTCATGATATCACTAGAAACGAAATTTAGAATATACTCTAAAAAAACACTATTAATTGAAACAAACGTGAGTTGTCCTAAAATATCCAGTTTTAATATCATATAATGATTTCACTTTTAGATATTGAAATCAGTACATGATATTAAAACATTTTGCGACATGAAAAGATTATAAT
>BMAU01009684.1:0-81055 GCA_019973935.1 Trichonephila clavipes | reverse complement strand
TAAAACGCACTTGATGATACAAATAGCTTACACTACAATTGTACTAGTAATGTAATTTAAATTTCTTTTGACTCTACGAAGGTCATTCTGAAATTTTTGAGATACACCTAGTTTTTAAAGTTATACTATACAAAACTTTAGGAGTGCTCAAAGTAGCTTCCTCCAGCATTAATGCACTTTTGTAGACGGAATTTTCCTACAGATTAAATGTCTCAAACCATTCATTTCTTAAAGGTGACGAAAAATGCGATTTATAATCACACATCAACCTCTTCTTCCAAATGAAAACGATGTACGACGTATGTTCTTTTAATATTAAAGAATAACTAAGTCACGCATAACTGGACCCGAAGAATAAGGTGGATGTTCCATCACTTTACTTTGTTTTGTTAAAGAAACTTAACCGTTAACCCGGCTGTATGTGAAGATGCATTGTCATGGTGAAGCATTAATCCCTTAACATTCACTTCTTGGAGAATTTCTGGAAGACATTTAGCGGTATACCAGTTTGTTGTTAATGTCTTCCTGTCATTCCAACTTGATAGCTTTGAAAAACCCCGTACTTCCGAAGAAAACAGCATACATTACTTTTTTCATTGTTCGTTGTATTTTCATCGCTTGTTGTTTTGTCAAAGTTGTATCGTCTTCAAAGACCCGCACTTTACTTTCTTGACGTGTTGGAACGTCAAAAATTGATATGTACGTTTCATCACACGTTACAATTTTAGAGAGGATACGGTTGCCGCCCACCATTTATCAATTTAAGTGTTTCTTTACTGATTATGCCACGCTACTATAGTGTTTGTGCTCGAGTTAGGTTATGGGGAACCCAACACCCAACGGCAAAACTACTTTTTCTTATGTTATTCTTCATGAATAAACTTCGTGTATGGAGACGGATCCAATGTTAAGTTCCTTCTGTATTATTTAGGAAGTACAGTTGTTATCGTCTATTAACTTTTTTCGTTTGGCGGACACGTTATGCGGAATTACTGCCAACCGCTTCCTTCTTGTGTGCTTCTTCATCCAAAAAGAATTGTGGCGCCTGCAAAATTCTTTTAACCATTTGAATACAGTAATACGACATGGTTATTCATCACCAAATGCTAATTGCAGCTGTTTAATGCATCTTCGTCTTGATTTATAGTCCCACTTTAAAATAATAGAAAATCATAGCACGATAATGTTTTTTGCGTCAACTCCCTTTCTCTCTATTCCGTTTAAAATTTATTCTACACTAAAAACTTGAAGTAAGTCAGTAAAAATAATTCTGCTGTGTTAAAATACTTTGTATTTTCAAACTAAACCGTTAATTTTTTTAAAAACTTCTCGTATTTACGTATATCAAAAGTTTCATTTACCCTCGTATAAACTTGTAAAGTGAAAATTATTTCTTTAAAGATTAGTTGTTTAAGCCTTTTGGTTGTGTCTAAAAATCTATTCATATTGCTTTTCATACTGAAATCACACTTTTCTAGAACTTAACTTGAGTTGAAAATTTTTCGGGAACTATGAAAAAATTAAATACTAAAACCTAATAAAATACTACCTAACATTTGAAAGTTTTAAATAAACAAGCATGGTGCAAGTGCAAGAAATATGCGCCTGCATATAGCTTTTAAATTTAATTCTATTTCATAATTTAGAACTTGTGCTTAAATAATCTTGGAGTTAATCATTAAGAAAATACATGTAACTATATCTTATAAAAACATATAAACTTTTTTACCAATTATAAGATCTTAAGTATCTATTTCTTTGTGATAAATATCTCGTATTTAAATGCGGCTTTTTAAGTGGCCAATTTTCTAATTTTAAAATGTATTTAAAATGTATCGAAAACAGAATGTACTCTTCTGACATGACAAAAACCGAGCTTTAAGAAAATCTATAAAAATTTTAAAAATCAAATTCAGACTTAAAATGCTGAATTACTTCATTTCCTAAGCATCTTATTTTACCGTCTAGAAATATTTCAAAAAGTTTTTGTTATTTATGAATACGATTTTGAAAAGGAGTTTGCATGTAATACATACTAACTATGATGTTTCTGCATTTAATATGCATATTCGACCGAAAAAGTTTAAACATTTTAAAACCTTTTACTTAGATTCAAAAGAGTCAGACACAAATCCGCTGCCTTTTCAGACATGCACATTATCAACCTTCTATACAGACATGAATAACTTAAGAGAATCTTAACCTAGGAACTATGGTACTCTCTTCAAATATGGATTTGTTCCTCAAACCATATCGCATTACACTGCTCGCATATTTCAACTTAGTCGATGGATGTAAACATACCATTTGAAAAGCTTTTATGCTCTCCAAGCAAAGGAGAATTGGCTTTTCAATAGTCTCCGTATTTACTTTTGTGGATGCCAACTCTCCTGCTCTGTATCGATTACTCACGTACTTTGAACGATGATATTTCACTAAATTCCGAATCGAATTCTGTGAGTATTTTTGGAGTATTTATGATTTATGGGAAATGACTATTTATTTCCTTCCTGCATCGCTTTGTATGTTATTTTCAGGATTAGAGCTATCCGACGTAATGTTATTGCAATATTTTAAAAATATTTTTCTTTTGCTAGCATATCTTGCTTTGCAATTGGAAATAAGTTATGTTAGAATTGTTTAGTATTGTAGAAGTAGCAAGGTCCCAGTGGCTATGGATTTATATTCACTACTTGAAGGATATAAAAGGAAATGGACTAGACACACATAAAGAAAATTCAAATACTATCCAGTACAATAACAGAGTTCAGGTGCTTATTGATTAGTCGCATCCAACTTCTGTATTTCTTAATGCTGACATTTCTTGAAGTAACTTCCGTATTCGATTATTGCAGACACTTTTTTTCTTATTCTGCGGCTATCAATTGATAAAAACCAACATTACTTCAGGAAACATCTTACCAACAAATAGATGTTATGACAAATAAAAATATATCAATGGAATTTATATCAGGAAAATAATTTATATTTACTTACATGTGCTCAATATTCATAAAAGAAAACTTTAAAAATGCTTTCCTTGGATTTTTCATTAAAAATAGTTGTATGCCTTTTTCTATTCAACTCTTTAATTATTCCTAAGTTATGAATTATGTAACATAATACTGAATATTATAGCTCTATTTTATAATTGAAGTTTATTACAAATGACGGTCAATCAAAGAAACTGAAATGATGTATTACATCCTATGTAATAAAAGCGGTAAGGAACCTGTACACTATATTTGGACATTTATCACTTTTAAATAAAAAACAATATATTATTTAAATAATTGATTTTCTAAGTCTTGCAACATTCAACTTGATTACAAGCCTTTTAAACCATCTATAATATATCCTATGGTTTTTGAATTGATTACAACTGTTACCCATAGTGGTCTCCAAGTTTTTTTTTTTAATGAAGCATCATCTTTTAAAATGTGAAATAGTTTGTGAAACAATGAAACAAGGGGGAAAAACATTTTGTACAATCTACATGAAATGAAATTTAATGTTTTGACCTATTTTTGTCTTAAATATCCTAAAAATAAATTACATGGTAAAGTTAAGAATTAAAATTTAAAATTTTATTTATTTCTTCATTTAAAATTTAAATTTAAATAAAGATAATAGATAAAGGATAAAACTAAGTATCTCAACAGAATTCAGTATCGTACCACTCTTTATTTTAAATTGTTCTTAGAAGGAATTAAAATGAAAAAAATCTTCATAGTAAGCATCTGTTTCGTAATACTTGATGTCACAATGGGTGTTTTGTACGTAATATAGTATTTTGCTTCAAACATTTTTCGTTTCATTACAAATTGGAATAAATTTGGATATTTGAGGAAAAATAGTTTTTCCCATTTCCAATAAAGGAAAAGAATTAAATTTATTTTGAAACAAAACACATTTTAAAAGAACATATCTCTTTTTAGTATTATTTTAACTTGCTTATATATATAAGATAACATATACTTTAGTATAATTTTAAGCCAGTGTGATGTTAGTTTTCTTTTAATTTAAGCTCTATAAAAAATGTTTCCATCTCATATCGTATAATCCTACTTCTTTTGCTTTAAGAATAAAAACAAATTAAATTGAATCAACTGTATCAATATCAGTATAAATAAATGAACTAAATCTTTCAATAGTTCCTGAAGGCCATGCATTTTAAAATACTGATTTTTTTGCAATGTTTAAACTTCAAAAATTAAATTAATATCATCTTAAGTAAAAGAAAGTGTAAATTAAATAAAGTAATTATTTACAGCAATTCTAAAAAAATATCTCCTGCTAGTAATGCCCATAAAACACAAAAACTACTTTTTTCCTTTCCACTATCTTTCTACAAAGTAATAAAAGTACTCAAAGTTGTTTTTATTACTTTACACGGAATTAATTCACTTCACTTAACCCTGATTCGGGCCACTTGAAAATCTCTTAACCAAAATTGTTCGACGCAGCAATTACGTTTCGCTTAGCATTAAACTTTTTACTGTGTATAGTCCCTTGAGAGGCACAATGGAATGGAACTTGGGAGATGTATAGTAACGGCAATGATCTCACAGATTACTACTAATATGTCATTAACGATAATTGTGGTAGAGATCTCATTACCAAGTAATCCTCAATCACGACGGTAATCCTCAGTTTCACAGTCCAAAATAGTGATAATGGAGCTTGCCGTTTTCCTGTGGTTCGATCGATCATGCGATAGGGTAATTAAATTATTTACTAAATCTATTTAGTAATAAAGGGAGCTCAGTGGTTAATATAGCGTTTGGGATTAAAGCGATTAAGCGCATTATTTGACGTTCCTTCTTAACCAGATCGCGGTATTGAGCTCTGTGGGTACTCAAGTTGGTTAAATGAAGGACCATAAATATGTAAGAGAATTTTCTATTGGTAAACGAAGCATATAAGGGAAGTATAATGAGAATCATGGTTTTTATTGGGATACTTTCATCTTTTTTACATGTCGTAAATATAATGACATGTTGAATATTAGATTAAGACAGTGTTTCTGAAACTTCCAGAATTTGTGACCCAACTTTCAGTCATAATTTTTATCGCTTCCCACTCGAACAATACCAATGTATTGAATGCCATAGTAATGTATTTTGGCGCTAAGGCTACAATACGAATTTAATTACAAACCGAACAAATTATCAAGTTAAGCATCCCATTTTGACAATTGGAGTCATTAGTAATTACTAAACTTGTTTTTAATTTAGTATTGATGAATTAATTATCAATTACTTTGTGCAGTGCTGACACATTTATTAGTATATTACATCAGTGTGTGTGTGAATGTTTATTTTACATTTTATTATGTCAGAATGTATTTTGTTTTGCTTCCTTTTACAAAAATAGAATTATTTTAATTCTTTTATCGTCAATTTTTCGATACGTTTGCGACCCCTTCGTAGGTTCATCATGTCCCTTTAGGGGGGTGCGCTCCACAATTTGAAAATATCTTGAATTCAAATAAGATTTATCAATGCTTTGAAAAGTGATTATTTTGTAAAATGACTCTGTAATAACACGCGCATAATTACAATGTTAAAATAAATATTTAATAGAATATGATTGAGATATATGCTGCAACTGAAAATTTTATTTTCGAACATCCTGTTAATGTTACACAAAGTTTAAGAAACTACCCAACGCATCTTTTTTCAAAGATTATCTTGTGTTTAAAAAGGGATTATGTTGTAAAAACATTTAGAAGCTATAAGTTTAAGTTAATTTTACAAAAAAAAGTTTATAAATTTATTACTTTGGCATGTTCTGTTACAAATATGATAATAAACAGTTACACGGTTATCAGCATCGAGTGAAATGATACATTTTCATAAAATAAGCCTTAAAGTTGTTACCAATAAAATTTTAGGTAATTAAAAAAAAGTACTTACTAGATCAGGAAAAAGGGAATTACAGCTCTTTTCACACCTGAAATAAAACTGAATGTTTTGAATACATTCTATAATTTCCCTTATTATGCATCATCTGGATATCAAACTGATTTTCTGTTACTGATTCTATATCTTCGAGAACAGAATTCAATGATCTACAATTTTACACTTATAAAAAATATGGCTTTTATTCAGAAAGAATTAATACTGGTTTTAGTTTAAAAAAGTATTTCTGAATTAAAAATCTACAATTAAATTTCGTTTACTTTCTAAGTTATACATTTACAATTTAATTATTTTGATCTAATGGTATCTTGTTACATGTGGTACTTTGAAATTACATTAATTGCTTTTAAAAAGTTCATTTATCTCTGAATTAGGAAATGAAACGCACGCACACACACACACACACACACATATATATATATATATATCGAAATTTAGTGTGTTTTATAGAATGTTCACTCCCTAGTTTTTATGAATTCGTCTCAAAAGAGCATAGTTTTATTATATCTAATGCATATGATTCATAATCTGAAGTAGAATCATTATAGATCACTGAAATGTAGGTGAATATAAAAACGGTTAAACCTCTAGTATTTTCCCTCCCTATTTTCCAGTGTATAAAAAACAAAAATGAGCCTATTTATAACCTAATTAGGTTCCTTTAAAATGCTACCAATTGTAAATCCTTACTATAGAGTGAGTTTTAATACAACAAAATCAACCCTAATTGGAGGCAATAAATGACATTAAATTTTCAATTTTTCTTTTTAGAGATTAATTGCAAATTTCTGTATAAATAAAAATCCATAGCTGTTGCTTCAATCCAAATTTTTATTATTATGTCATAGTATAATCTGCAACTGTCGTAAAAATTTAAGTAATTAAAATATAATTAATTATTAGTATCTTAAAAACTAAATGTTATACAATCATGCAAATTCATATTAAGATTTACATTATTGGCTTTTAATAAAAAGTAAGATATTTAGATAACATCGTCTTGATTTTATGACATTGATATTTTTCTTTAAAAATTGATTTTTTCAGATGTATTCCAAACCAAAAAGTTTGGCAAACATTAACCTTAAATGATTCATTATGAAACACAATTTACATTGAATTTTATAAAACTTTAATATTGAATTAATGGTTTTTAAACTATTAAATTCATCATCACACATTTAATCCTTCTTTTTAAGATAAATTTTAAGAGTATTTTTTAATCGGCCTTTATCTGTAAAGAGAAAAACCCTGAACATTTAATATTAATCTTGCATTGAATTCATTTGGAAATTTTTTGTTCGGGCTGAAGGTTTTTAAAGTAGTGATTTACTGAGAAAATAGTATGTCACGTAATAAAAAAAAACATAGTTTTTTTTTTTTTTTGCATTGCCTTCATGATGTTATTATGATACATTCGTTGCAAAATCAACCAAGCCAAAATAGATAAATGCTGTGCAAGTTTCTTTCAGTAAATCTCTTGTGGAAAATAAAAAAAAAAGCTTCTTTCACTTTTATGTCAGCTTCTTATTGAAGAAATTATAAGTGATTACTTATTTTTATAATATTATATACGAAAGAATATAGTGCAGTTCTTATTTCTTCTCTTTACACGAAACTATATAAATTCCGAGAAATCAATAGTTTTGTTGTTTAATGCTTCCTCTTAATGTTTATCTACTTCTTTTTTTATTTATTTTTGATGAGTAGCTGCCAAACATTTCATCATAAATGTTTTTATTTAAACTTCTTCGGCTGAAAAAGTAGAATTTATATATTTCTACAGTAGGGCACACAGGGATTTTTCAAGGGAGGGGGTCCAAGATCGAAAGTCCACTATTCGTGTATCCAGCTCCTTTTGAGTTTGTCGATTTTTGGGAGCAATAAACAGTAAAAAACTAATTATTGAATAAATAATTACATTAATTAATATAATCAATATATGAGTAATAACAAATATTTAATTAAATTTTGCGTACTATATACTTAGAAATATAATCAATTGGGGAAAAAATGAAGGGCTTTGGGGGAGGTTCCAGACCACTAGGAGGCTCTCTCCTTGTGTGTGCCACTCTATACATAAATATTTATCATAAATGTATTAAATTATAAATGTTTAAATGACTTTTTAAGAATAATACTTACTATGTGTATTTAATTACATATGTGTGTGGGGGACATGTTAAAGTTTTAGAAGTTAATCATATTAAGTTATTATTATTAGTTAGAAGTTATATATATACATCAAACTCAGCAGCATAACAGCCCATGAGGACCAAGGTCTATTGTGCCTATCTCAGTTTACGTGACCTTAGGTGCTGGGGTGTATGTGCAGAAGTTTTGGACAAGTGACCAGTGCTCAGTCTGATGCAAACCCCTAGTGTTCAGTTCCTGGCAAGCTTGGTACCTTCTATAGCTTACTAAAAGGATGGAAAGCTGAGTCGACCTTTCCCAGCCAGGATTTGAACCTCCTGGAATTGCGGTGTGGAAACGAGGTACACCAACACCCTCAGCCACTGAACTTCTATATAAAAATATACACTAGTAAAAATTAAAGACGAAGTCGAAAATTCGCATATCAGCTGAACGCCGAAGAGGCAGAAGCGGACAGAAAGCACTCAATCAGGAGATTAAGTAAGGTGTTGCACGGTAACACATGCGCAGATATGCAGGTAGACGGAATGGGGGAGTGTCTGAGTAAAGTATGTTTACGTTCTCGGTGTAAGATCAGTATTTCTGGCAAATAGATTACGCGATATAGCAGTTAAAATCCCACCGAGTTGCTGCTTCAGCGAAAATGGCGAATAATCAATCTGTTAGACGACATCTGGGATGCTTTTATCTGAGGTCTAATCATTGGGAAGCTGGAGGAAGGCCGCAGTGTGACAAGTGGCGTGGCTGCAGAGTTCGAATTGCTCACAGCATCGTTTCATGACTTTGGAGACAATTTCAAACTACAGGAACAGCTATCCGGGGGTTCAGTAGTGGTCGTCCACGAGGAACCACACCCACAGACACCGGTACATTGTCTTAGCGGCAGACAGCGGAGAAATCGCTAGACACACGACACAGGCGACTGGACGACCGATATCGCGTTTTACCGTGGCCAGAAGACTGCACGGTGGTGGTCTGTTTGCACGACGCCCCGTACGGTGTGTACCTTTAACGGCTGACCATTGAGAAGGCGTTCTCTGTGGTGCCGGGAACACCGAAATTGGAGAGACAATGAATGGGGACGAGTACTCCTTTACAGATGAGAGCAGATACAGTTTGAGTAGCGATTCTCATCGCATACTCATCTGAGAGCGGGGAAGCAGCAATCATCCCTCGAACACCATTGAAAGGAACAGGTATGGAGGTTGCGTGATTTCTCGTTTGGGGAGGCATCATGCTTAGCGGTAGTCGTACAGAACCTTCACATCTTCGACGCAGTTTGGCGTCAACAGGACCCGTTGTAACGAGATTCTTCTTCCGTATGTGCGTCTTTTTAGAGGCGCTATGGGTCTGCAGTTCTTTCATGGACGACAATGCACCATGTCATCGCACAGTAGCTGCCGAACAGCTCTTGAGAGAGTGAGGGGATATTGAACGTATGGATTGGGCTGGCACGATCTCCGGATCTCAATCCCATCGAGGCATATATGGGGATTTTCTAGGGCAGACGCTTAGCGAATAGTGTACCTTACCACCAGTAACGATTCGGGAGCTTCGATTGGTGCTGCAAGACGAATGGGTAGCAATGCCTCAACAACTCATTGACAACCTCATTCTCAGCATGGGCAGACGCTGTGAAACCTGCCTAGTAGTCAGGGGGAGATCATATCCCCTACTAAAGACTGGATGTTTTCTTGCTGGACACCCATCACAGGGATGTTTTGCTTTCAGTTGCATTGCGCTCCATGCTACTTTTCAATCAAGCTTTTATCCCTCTGATTTCTCTTTATTAAGTGTTGCTTACATTACACATGTCCTTACGTATTGGGGGATCTTACGGTATTTAATGTTGATTTGAAAAGCTTTTGTACAAAATTATATTGAAAAACTGTCTCGTCCTTAATTTTTGCACACCAGTGTACATCGACGGAAAAATTCAAAACACCAAGAAAAAGTATTGTAGAGCAATGAAATGACAATACAAATGTCTAGTTAACAAGTAAGTTTAATTGATTAAATTTTCAAAACAACAGGTCAATATAAGATCAAGAAAATGCATTTCAAATGGAAAATGCTATTACCTTAATAGCCGATGTAATGTCCAAAATTTTAAATGCAAACAAGCAAAGCGTGCATGCATTGTGTTATACAGGTGCTGAATGTAACTCTGTGGTATGGAGTTCCATGCTTGTTGTATGTATTTGTTTTTGTCTGTACTGGAACGGTTGAGTGCTGGCCATGAATGGTGCTGAAATTAAATCGTCCAATCATATCCCATGCCTTGATAAATAGGGAACTGATCTGTTAATATTTTGACCAGAGTTAACATGTCAACATTCTGTAGAGCACGTTGCGTAACAGCAGCATTGTAGGCGAGCGTTGTCCTGTTGGAAAACTCCCCCTTGAATGCTATTATGAATTACAGTACTATAGATTGAATTACCAGACTGATGTACAAATTTGCAGTCGGTATGTCTGGGATAATCACATGATTGTTCCTACCGTCATAGGAAAATGCTGCATGGTCGTCATTGGTACCAAAAGTAAAAACTGCTGCTATCAAAGAAAACACAGCAGATCTCAATTTCATCCATCAATGGGATCTGGCTTGACATCACAGTGTCGCAAACGACAATGGGCTGCAAAGTCAGAGGAAATATATGTTACAGGGTGTTTGCCCGGAGCTATCGTTGAAGTAACTGATATCTAGCAGTTATTTGTAGTCACTGTGGTACCAACTTCAGCTCTAATATCTACCGCAGACACAGCACGATGCACCACAGCCGTATGTCAAATACGGCGGTCTTCCTTTTAGTAGTATCACGTGAATGCCCGGAACTCGGTTTTCCAGAGGCAGTATCATCCCCCGTCCCAACCATTCTCTCCTCCTAGCAATCATGCACAATAGATACATTCTGGCAAAGTCTTTCTGCAATATTGTGGAAAGAAATTCCACCTTCTCATTCCCATATTATAGGATCTCGTTCAAACTCCATAAGTTGTTGATAATGGCTACTTCATCTTTAAAGGCATTCTTGGTTAACGATTAACTCAATACATCAAATAACGCTAACAAACTTTCATAGCACGCATTTAAAGCAACCCTTATTCGCAAAGTTTTGAGTCGCGTTACTAGCGCTACACTTAAGTGTGAAGCATGAAATTTGAACCGATGTCTATCTTTTCAATTGTATAAATACGCCTACCAAATTTCCGTTGATCTAACATGCAAGTCTTTCTTGGTATTGGGACTTTTTTTACATCAGTATAATTATATATATACAAACTATTATTTACACATACTATTATTTCAGACACGCAAGTGATTAACTTTGGTACACAGTGAAAAAGAAGAAATGATGAATTGCTAATAAATATTTTTATATGAAATATATTTTTTAATTCAAATACTTACTGTAATTTATACTGTACTGTGTGTATCATGTTTTCAAATTTAATTTTTCTCTCTATTCTGCAACTATGGAATATATTGCATGTGGATCCATGCGTACTACAAACATACGCCACTTTCTAAGAGAAGATACTTAGTCAGATGGAAATGAAATAAATAGTTTAAATGGTTATGATTTCATAACATTTAAGTAAAAGCTATGCCACCATTCATCAAGTTTGACTTTAAATGGTTACTCTATGGCAGTACAATGGGATAAGAAGGCTATAGTTGATCATAAGAAACGATCGAAAGTGAAGAGAAAGTATTAGGAAGAGAAAATCTTATACCATTCATTATTTTCTAATAATACTATTAACCAGAATATCAATGATTGAATGATCATTCTTTATCAAAGAATAAGATCTGAGATAACGTCATTACAACAGCAAGAGCTACCCTAGCCTTTATGCCCTAAATGCATTGGCCCTCTATGCCATTCGCCAAGACATTTGCTTGAAAAGCTTCTACAACTCAAAAATTTCTGTAAAGAAGTTATTCAGTAACAAGTTACGTGTGAAGTAAAAATTTCAATATGTGATTTTTTTAAGATGTTCTTGGCAGTTTTGTGATCTTGGCTTTGTCCTGACACTGTATGATGAGGATTTGGGCAATGGAAGGCCAATGCATTTAATAGTCGGTCCTCTTTCCTTGTCTCTGGCGAAAATCTTTAAGTCGAAGATAACCTCATAATAATACGCCGGTATTGTGCGTACCTTTGAACTTACAAGATAATTCCAGTTATAGGTGAACATATAACCTTTCAACAAGTTTACATCAGATATCACTGTTTCTATTTTATTTAAATGTAAATTTCTTTGTTTTCTACTTAGGTCTAACAGATATAACCAATACTTCCCGCAATAAAAATATTATAGAGGGGGGCTTTGTGAACAAATTTTGCGCTCAACAGATTTATTACAGAGTTTTTTCTAACCTAGATATTAAAAATATTAGCAAAAAAACCCCTTCAATAAGCCTTCATCAATTATTTGGAATCAATGCAAAGCAGCATGAAGGGCCAAAAAGAGAATTTCTCTCTTACATAACACTTCATTGATTAATTCAATATTTGTAACTACATCTTTTGAATATTAAAATTAATTTAACTAAAACAATAATCGTGCCCGTTAAATTTGCAGCAATAATTTGCGTTTGAATAATACTATCCCATTAAAGCTTAAAAATTTATAGGTTCCCAAACGCATTTCAATTTTTTGATACCTTTACCAATGCATTCCAAAAAGTTAACCCCTTAACTGGTTTGCCCGTACAACCGTACGGGCTACCGAAAAGCTAGCCACAACATGTTTGCCAATACGCTGTATGGGCACTAGTATTTTTTCTTCATGTCCTTTGATTTGCAACATCCTTAGTGAAAGATTGTTAGTGATATTGTTTTTAAGAGATGTAGCTAATCCACGTTACTTAAATACTTCTCATCCGGAGATTTTCTATGTCGTGAAAATAGGAATTTAGATTCTTGAAATTATTCGATAAAGAATAGAGATTGGCAAAGCAATGAGAAATGTGTTGCTTGAGAAGAAATGTGTATATATATATAAATGGAAATATAATCTAAAAAATACAATATTATCTTTGTCCTCATTGCAATGTAAGACAATACTACGCCATGCTTCAAATTGTATGCACACACAAGATCATCAGCATCTGAGAAAGAGATACGAGGATGATATTCTTTTGTAAGTATGAGAAAAAAATTTTTACGAAATATGAAATATTCTTCGTGGCATGCTGAGTGAGCTTTTATCTGGCAAATATTTAGGGGGTTTTATGTTAAACAATTATAAATAAAGTAGTGAGAAAACTTTAAAATTGAAGACTAAAATAAAATTTTTCTATTTTCTTTTCTGTTAAGCATTGTGCTTAGCTATATGCAATAAAAAATATGCCTTTTTCTGGAACATTTTGGGCAAAAAAAAAGAAAAATTAACCGTTTAAAAATTGACTCCATTTAAAATACCTTCCTAAGCTTAACAATATTTGGAAACTCCAGAAATTCATTAATTCTAATAGTAAGTAAATTTTGTTGCTAAAATTGTTCAGCAAAACAAATAGTACAAAAGATATATCTGCAATAAATGTATTTGCAATTTCCTACTTGAATATTGAATTGAGGAATAACAAGTTTATAATAGAATATTGATTGAAAAATGGAATAAACTAATAATGTGTAATGTTGACTCCTAAGTAATTTAGTAAATCACAAGAATAACAAATAGTACTAAAGGTATATCTGCATTAAATTTATTTGAAATTTCCTACTTAAAATCACAGTTCCAATATGTTACAATATGAGCCATTTAATAAAAAATCATTTTACATTCTTGTAATCATTATCGTCCACTTTGGTTTTATTCTTCTTACAATTAATGTATTATGTCAGGAATAATGTGTTATTTTTTTTTATAAAATAAACTCTTGCGAAGAGCGAATACTTCAGCCAGTATACTTATAAATGTATCAGTACTGTGCAATGTATTTTATAACTAATTTATTAATACTATATTAAGAACAAGTTTAATAATTATTAGTGATTTCCATGGTCTTGTCATGCAGAGCAAAATTTTTCAAAGGAAGGCTTGATATTAGAAATTGACACTATGTGAGATATTTTTATATATTTAGCTGAGATCTATATTTTGTCTTCAAAGCAGCTACTGCAGAAAATACGTTTTAACAAAGGTAGGGTGTTGAAAATGGTAACAGTTCACAAAATACTTTTGTTTTCAGAACAGACAATTTATCATCTACTTCTGCCTAAAATTGAACTAGTGATTTATTACAAAGTTGCCTTTTAATTTCGCCACTCTGGATGGGAAATCTATAAATATTTCTTCTTCGGTAGCTTAGAGCCCTTCTGGGGTATTTTAAATTGATCTCTAACCCACTCGTAACTTGCTAACAAAGTAGTCCTCAGCAATTTTTTTTAAAATTGTTTAGCCAACATGGCTAAATGATATCTTCAATAGTTTAAAAAACATCTTCCGCGTGTTGTTCTTTCAGTTTTGTAAGTTTGAACACATTTGTCCGCATTTTTCAAACATTTCTAGGTTTTTTTTTTTTCTTTATAGTTCCTTGGCTCCATAATTCGCATTGTCTACAACAATATTAATTTTTATCACTCGTGTCAAACATATGAACATTTGATCCTTGAATTTCAAAATGCAAGGTATTTAATTTCTCGAATAAATCGATCAGAAGTAGCTCAACTTCATGACAAATAAACCCTCTTGAAATTTCTAAAGCTTCCGGTAGGTTTTCCTCTTCTAGAAAAATGGCAATTTTATTTCTTAATTCATAAACACGTTGCAATAATTTCTCCCGGCATAACCATCTTGGCTCACTATAAAATAGCAACAATGAATGTACTGTACCCATATCTTTGCAATGTCCATAGAAGATTCTTGATTTTAGCGGTCTCGTTTTTATGTAATTTACTTCAACTGTCATCAGCAGGACTCATTTCTTTGGAAGCCAGAGCTTCTCTGTGGATAATTCAATAAGTCCAGATGCATAATGGAGTTTCTTGTTTCACATGTCGCTGTATACATTTAAATCTTCCAGGCATCGTACGAGTACCATCGGTGGATATTCCGACACCATTTTTCCACTCTATGTTTGCCTCGTTTAAAAAATCATTTAAAATATCAAATAATGCTGTTGCTATGAGTTTTATTGATTTACAAAAGTTGTTCTTCAGCTACCATCCTAAAATCGAACATACGCAATGAAATGAGTATCCTAATTGATATCTGTTGCCTCGTCAAGCTGAATTGAAAACAATTTATCTCGCAACTTACCGAAAGGCTGTTATTCTACATTTTCAGCTATATCCTCATTTCGATGGGACCCAGAATCATATGATATAGGTACGAACTGCAACTCTTTGAGAAAATTGTCTCCAAACCTACAATCTCGGACAAGACTAAAATTGTACTATGTACAGCATGTTTACATGTTTTTGTTCAGACGTTCACGGGAATGCCAAGGGTGATGGATATGATCGAGCGCCACGAACTAGACTTTTTTGAATTTCTACTATTAGTTCACTCTCTCTTTATATTTATGTATATATATATATATATATATATTGTTCAAATTTTCAATCGTTACTAAAATACTTTTTCTATTCATCCATTCCAGTTCAAATACATTTTAAAACTTATAATGGATGATAATACAGTTTTTCAACTATTATTTCATTAATTAAATTAAAAATGAATAAACCGTAAAAATAATAATAGTCCAACAGCATAAATAGAAAGAAAAATCGTTCGTTGTGTACCTGCCACGCGGTGAACTTCCCTAATCCAAAGTTCATGGGTTCGAATCCATCTAGGATGGCCTAATTCTTCTGAGAATGTGGTTTCTTTTTACTATATATACTATTTTATTAGAATAATTCAATTCAAATTTTGAATAAATAGTAACAAACAAACAAAAAATAGTCAAACACCTGCAGCAAGTAAAATGAAAAAATTGCAAGAAAAATCGCTTCCTATTTTGTCACTTAATATTGTGATTCTGTCATATTTATATACATATTTATATTAATTGTAACTATTTCATAAAAAAAAATAACTAAAATAATTTTTCCTTTGTTGACCTAAGTAGAATTGACTTATATATAGTTTTTATATTACATGTTCTAATGACATTTGTACTTATAGAACTGGATGATGGAGGAAATAAATCTTTAATGAAAATACATTTTCAATCTGTTCTAATTTTAAAATTAGTGAAAGGAAAAAATTGCAAAATAATAATCATAATACTTTAAAGTAATTTGTTTAAAATGTATAATACTTAAAAATAGCATTTAAGAAAATTTTTATACTTATCTTGTTAATTAATACGATTTATAATTAAGATCGTTTTGTAGCGTTAGCACTAAAAGTGCCATTATTAATACCTTCAATACATTATTATTACAAAGGGTGTTTAGAGGTATAGACTTTAAATTGAAATAAAACAACGATGTATTACTCAATTGACATGAATATTTATTCAACTGAAGATTATCTTGTTGCATTACATTTTTAAATATGATTTCTAGCATAGGTTTCTGCCACGGTGGACTCAGATGTATTGGTCAATCTGGACGTTCAATTTTCGATGACATATTCCAACATTTGTGGCCGTATATCGGCAATAACACGGCGAATGTTGTCTTCCAAATGGTCAAGCATTTGTGGCTTATCCGCATGAATAATGACTTAACATAGCACCAAAGAAAACAATGATCAGCGGTGTTAAATCACAAGATGCCCGGGTCCGATTCACAGGTCCGAAACGTGAAATTAGGGCGATCATCAAACATGTCTTTCAATAAATCGATTGTGGCACGAGCTGTGTGACATGTTGCGCCGTCTTGTTGGAACCACAGCTCCTGGACATCATGATTGTTCAATTCAGAAATGAAAAGTTAGTAATCATGGATCTATACCAATCACCATTGACTATAATGTTGTGGCCTTCTCATCGTTTTTGAAGAAGGATTCCACCAGCCCATAAAGCGCACCAAACAGTCAGTTTTGCTGGATGTAACGGTGTTTCGACATACACTTGTGGATCAGCTTCACTCCAAATGCGGCAATTTTGTTTGTTGACGTTGCCATTCAAGTGCACTTCATCGCTAAACAAAATTCGCTTATGAAAATCGGGAACAACGGCAATCTTGTTTTGGGGCCAATCGACGAATCTACGCCTTGCTTGGAAGATCGTTGTTGATGAATTGCCAAACCAAACTGAGAATAAATCACTTGACAGCTGTTAAATCGGTCGCCATCTTGGAAAGTAATGCCAACTTAAGCTTCTATGGAAAAAACACTCTTTATAAGGACGCGATTAGGTACTATGATTGAAAAATTGGTTCACCAGTAGTTGCAAGTTGAGAAGCCCTGGTCTACATATAAAATAGTAACCGAAAAAATAATTTTTCATATAATCATTTAAAAATTAAAATAATATTTTTAGTATTTTATTTCGAAAACCAAAATAATTATGAAAGTGCTTAAATAATATGTAATTATATATTAACGTCAAATGATTAAGTAAAATACATATTTGCGTGTTTTCAAAATTCTTGGATGTGTGTTTTTTTTCTATCAGTACATTATCGAGAAAAAAAAAAAAATGTGTAACTTCGAAAAGAGAAATCACCCTACATAAAACAAAAATATGACTTTTAAACTCAACAAATACCCAGAAGTATTCAGAAAATTTTATCAGTATTGTGACAAAAATGAAGTAGCTTAGGGCATTTCTCTCTTGTGTTTCACTCACTTCTCAAAGAATATTCTTTTACATCCTCCCCCATTAGGATTTACATAACTTTTTAGATAGAATAAAGAGATGAACAAAACATTTTAAGTAAATCTGGCTCTTTTGTCTTTGTTTTTTAGGTCATGCCATTTGAAACTTTCTTTCAGATAAAATCTATCTGTGTTCATCTCTGTAATGCGATTCTGTAACTTGAATCGCAGTTTTCAAGCATGCAAATCACTTAGGGATTATTTTGTCTTCCGAAAGGCGCTAAAACCTATCGAAACATTTCCATAAATGACAGGCTGCAAAGGATCAACGACTCAAGTCAACGTTTAAGGCGTTATTTATTTAGCCACTTAAAGTTAAATCTTCAACGTTTTTATTCCAGGAATGTAATGGAAGATGAAATGGCTTCAAGCATTGCATAAAATTAAAAAACTGAGTTTTTAGTAAAGAGAATATACTTTAGGCTTAGTGTTATTCATGAATATCAACCATTTATTTTAAATGTAAATTTTCTTAAATACAAATAAAAATGTACTCATTCGTATAAATAAGAGTTGTACATAGTGTATTTAAAAGCTGAAATATTTTTAGTATTATTTAATACCTTTTGAAAACACGAACATTCTGTTACGTTAAAAATAATTATCCAGTTGCATATATCAAATGTTAATTATTTTTGAAATACGTTTTGCATTAAAAAATAAAATAAAGTTAATTTTTCTCGGCTAGATTAAATATTCCTGTCACTTAACAACAAGAAATCTATTAAAAAGATATAAAACGAGATTTGGCATGATTTTTTTTTAAAAAAACTTTGAAATCAAATTATAAGAAATATTACGCTATTTTTTTTTATTTGAATTTTAGTAAAACATTCAAAATAATTTCGTAGCTGCAAAGTACTACACGGAGCTTAAGTAAAAACAAACAAAAAAGTAAGAAAAACTGTGTGTGTGCTTATAACCACACCGATAGAAATGAAAACTTCTAATTTATTCTGAGCAAGAGAATCAATTATTCGGATGTACTACGTTTTCTTTCATGACATTTTTTTTTTGTATGCTGGCGTTGAGTAGTTCTCTTTTTTTCGTGCCAATTTATCAGCTGGATTTATTTATTTTATCCATTTTCTATAAAGGGTAATGTTAAAATAATTATGTATTCTAATATTTATATATGAAAGTATATTTGATTTAAATGCAATTAGTCTAATTATTTAAAATATTTAAATGTAAATTACTTATGGAAATTATATTTATATATTAAGAATGTTTATATGGTACTTACGTAGTAGCGTAACAATGCCAACATTCAAAAAAGAAAATTGCCACGTTGGCAACCCTGATTTATCATGCGTGTAGTGGCCTCTGAAGGGGCAACAAATGTGGTTCCTTTGCCATATAACATCTCCAATACTGTTGCTATAATACGTGAGTACAGTTTATATAACATAACGCTGTATACTATTTAAGGCTAGAAACATTTATGCCATGAGAGCCGTCTACTCTTCTTACAATTATCTAATCAAATAAAAGAGAGGTGTCCTAACTAATGTAAACAAAAATATTGGCAACTTTCTCGTCAATTAACTTCATTAAAATTTTTGATTTTAATTCTCTTGGCACATTTTTGTACTAAAATATGCTATTTTTACTGAATCAAAAAAATAGATTCAATGTTTCGTTTCTTCTTATTTTCGATCTCTTACATAAAAAAAAATTCGGTAAATAAGAAATCATTATCACAACATTTTCAACTTTCAAGAAACTTCGCCAAGTTCTCAATCCCGATTCCACATGTTGTACGCATTGAAATGGCAACCATGTGCTTCGCTTAATTTGAGCGCCAATACTGTTGCGATAATACGTAAGTAGCGCGAATAAACTTTTTCAATTCCTACTATTAGCGCACACTCTCTAAATATTTATTTTTCTTGGTGGAATTATCAGTCATTAATAAAATACATATTAAAGAGTTCAATTGAGCTGAAATTTTATATACATGATTATTTTGGATGACAATACAGTATTTTAATTATAATTAATAAATATAAATGATTAAAACTAATTATTCAAAGAATTACAAATACAAACCACTTTGTATCATTTTTGGTGCCTTAGCGACCCTTCTGGCGACTTGTCAAAACTTGAAAGAGTTTTATTTCTCACATATTAAAGCTCATTTGAGCTGACATTTTCTGTACACTATTGTTTGGGTAAAATATGATCATTTTATTATAATTAATTAAAATTAATTGACTGAAACTAATTATTTAAAGAATTACAGATAAAGCCACGTTGGTTACATTTTTAGCGACTTGAGCCCAAACTTTAAAATAATTTTCTCACGTTTTAAACATTCAGTTGAACTAAAATTTAATATACACGGTTGTTTTGGAGGTCAATACGATATTTTAATGATAATTAATAAAAATTAATTACCACTTAATGCTGTGATTCTGTCATATATGTATATACATATATTTATTAATTGTAACTATTTATATAATAAAAAGTAGCTAAAATAAACTTTTCTGTATTGATTTAAGTGGAATTGACTTAAAAAAAACATTTTTATAGTATTTGTTTTAAATTCACTCTTCAACAAATGGACCTAAAGAAGTTATCACTCCCCAAAAAAGACATTATACAAAGCAATTCAGAATCAGATCTATGAAACTATAAAATAATATGAACACAGCTGTATAGAAAAGCACGTTAGCAAAATTAGGAGATCAGTTCACTTTGAGAGAATTCAGCTTGTCTTTCCGGGTATTTTCTTTCTTTCTTTCCTTTTTTTTTTATTCTGATCAACAAGAAAAGGAAAAGAAAAATTTGGTTAAGACATATTCGCCACAAATACTACAGTCGTTACGTTCAAATGGTAGATACACATTAAACTAGCCCTAGTGACATTTTAAAATTATCATAATCAGCTTAAACTGGGCGGCTTAAAAACTTATAAAAATGATTTGCATTTTCAGTCTTTATGAAATGGTTAGAAAAAGCTTGTCAAGCAAAAATAAGCTTACTGAGTGTGAATGTAAGATTGTTTCAGAGAGACAATATTAAAGAAACAAAACTAATTTCATTCTTAAGAAATACTTTATATTTAACAACTACGAATATTCGACAAAAATAATTGTTGTTGTCGCGTGTTTTTTATCCTCGGATACATAAAAATACATGGGGAAGAACAGAAACTTACAAAAAAAAAACAAAAGAATTGTGCCAGTTATTGCAAATGATGATGATCCCAGCATATAACAGAAGGGCGCGCTGCTTTCCATTCAAGACGGGCATCCAATACAGGCGAAAGAGTCCGACTTCTTTTCCCGAAGAAAATACAACCCCGCCTTATCGGTATTCGAACCCACTCGGTTACAAGCCGACGGTCTTATCCACCATATTGGCTGGGCGCGACAAAAATAATTATAAGGTAAGACTAATTAAATGTCATTTATAAGAATACAAATAATTTTATTATTTGAAATGTTTTATCATTCTATGTTGTTATGTGTTATAAAAATAAAGAATAGAAATAATATTGGCATATACCTAACACATTTTTTAACAAATTGTTGCTATATCTCACAGCTTGTAAATCATTCGTTAAAGGTAACTCAGAAAATTGAAAAACTATGACATCACATAAAAATATTTATAACCGGTTTTAAATCAGTTTCCATAAATTTTTAAAAATACTCTGAAAAATTATGTATTTAAACTGGAAGTAAATAACAGTAACAAAGATTTTCACATGCATATAAATTTAAAAATACCGTTTTAAAATAGATTTCGTTGATTTTTACATTGAAAAGTTTCTATTTTTATCAGCCTATGAAAACGAAAACAACTTAAGCATATTCAGAAACTTTTGATTCTTTTATATCTTTATTTTGGCCTGTCATTCTATTTTGAAATTAGCACTGGTACACACACACATTATATATATATATTTTTTTATGAAAATGGAAATTTTATTTTTCCTGGATGCCATCCTATCAAACAAATATCTAAAAGGAGTATCAGCAGGAAAAAAAAAATGTCACCCTTATTTTCTCGATAAATATTCTTGAGAATAACAAATGAGATTCTTACGCTTCTTAAAAATATCCACAAATGTTTATTTCTTTCTAAATTAATAGCACATATTCACAAGAGTGCCCATTTCCCTAATTATGGATAATTCCACTACTATTATTTACGAGAATTCCTCTTTCAAATGATATTCTTTTTATGATAAAATTTAATTTTTTCCTTAATTCACAAACTCAATATTCATTGATTGAATTCGTAATTCATTGAATATTATTGTAAACACTTTTATGTATCTAGTATAATCTTATTTATTCTAATGTTATATATATAACAGCAATCCTTGGGATGTAATATTTTTGCAGAAATCCACTTGCATACCTTAGTTTAGAAATATTATAATATTTTATTATGTGTGTCCCTATATATATAACGTAACACAATTTATTCATACCATACTATATCGAAACTGCTTTATAAGAGACTTATTTATTTATTTGTTTGTGTATTATTTTATTTATTTATAATTTTTATTAGTCTATTTATATATTATTTTATTTATTTATGTTCTATTGCTCTATTTATTTACTATTAGTTTATTTATTTCTTATTTATTTTATTTTATTTATTTATTTGCTTGTTTATTATTTTATTTATTTATTAACTTAATTATGTATGTACATAATATAAATCAAGACAATGTATGCCGTGTTATATCGAATCCGTGTTGTACGAAACTTTGAAATATTATAAATCAAGGCGTGTACCCCATAAACTGTGTCAAAACAAACCTTAAGGTGTAAAATTTTATGATAGCTGAAAATTCATTCCAGTAAAAACACATGAGTAAAAAAAGTATGTTAGCTTAAAAGTTTATATAAAAAAATATATTAAAAACAAAAATTAAAAATAGAGTTATGAGTATTATTATAGTAAAACAAATAGAAACGGTTTTTTACGATCACAAAATCAATTTTCATCATCACTCGCATCAAAAATTACAGCTAATCTAATTTTCCCCCCTCAAAGTTGGTTCAAACTCCTCTTCACTATTCATTTCTCCATCATTACATAAGCTATGTCACGTAGCTGCAATGGACTAAATTCATATGTTATAGTCACATGGTAATGGCAACCACGTGTTTCTAACCAATCAGTTCAAAAACTCATGTAAAGTTATAGTTACGATAAATGCAATCATCTATTTTCAGCTAATCAGATCATACACTTCATTGTTGCCAAATTACGTTTTTCCCACAAACTTTTTAAAGTAATATTTGTCACTTTATTTAGAAATACATATATAAAACAAGATTTTTTTTAAAAAAAAATTTAAATATTTTTATTGAAGTTTCATTCTATAACAGTTGAACATCTTTACGAAATTATGAAATTAAAAATTTTATCTAAGTTTTACGAATACAATAAAAAGTACAATTTGATTACAAAAGTTAGTTTAATGTCAGTTTTGAACAATGTAAAGCACGTGTTTACTTTTATCATGTGACAGTCATGAATTTAGTCCATTATTATCTGTGTTATGCTTATCTGTAAAAAAAGTTATGCTTATAATTGAAATATAAAGTTATTCTCATTGAATAAGTTTCCATGTATTCTAGTTTATGTGTAAAACTGAAATAATAGTACACTAAAAGTTTCAAGCAATAGTCTTATGGAAATCATCATTGCATACACACTACACATGTGATTCTTGCAACGATTGAAAGTGATGAACAATATGCATGTATACAAATAAGACAGTCTCGCAAACAGAAGTACATCTTGAAAATAAATGAATTATATGAAATATAACATACATTATAACAAAAACAACACGGCTTAAAAATTGCTTCATTGATTTTCAGTATAAGTTTAAAACTATAAATGAGTGCATTGAAATTATATAAAGTTGGATGTTTATGTAACATTTTGATTCTTATTTCAGAATATATTCGTTTCATATTTTTATGAATTTTAAATGAATTATAACTTTCAAATTTAATTTTCATTTCGCGTAGAAATGATTTTATAACGATAACGCTAATTCTAACAATGATTAAAACAGTAATAACAAATAGTGGAAATATATTTTTATAACTTCAGTAATTTCCCCTTTTTAGTTCATTTTCTTTGGATTTGAAGGTTCAAAATTTTAAAATTGCTTATACATTCTTATCACATTACATAAACCAAAGATGATATCATTATTATATTTTTTTTGCTTATGGCTATTTCCTCTAGATTAAATAAAAAAGGGGAAAGAGATAAATGACATATATTGATTGTTTTTCGTGTTATTTTAGCACTTCTATTATATATATATATATACTACTTAGTTTAACAAAGCTGCGCCACAGCCCACAAAGGTCAAGGCTTACTGTGACCATATTACTATACGTGACCTTTAGGCGCCTTGAGGTGAATGAGCAGATGTTCCGATCAGGGTCAGCCTAAAGGCAAAACTCCAGTGTTAGTTTCAAAGCAAGCTTTGTATCATATATTGACCCACTGAAGGGATGAAAGGCAGAGACGACCTTGCCCAGCCCAGGGCTTGAGCCTCGGACCTGTCATGTGGAAGCGCGACGCACTACCGCACAGCCATTGGGCTTCACTTGCACTAATGCTGTCGCTAATATTTCTTAGTGTTCTAACTAGTTATACATTTGTAAATTTTTTATTATAATGATTAACATCAGAGTTATAATAATTACAATTTAAAACAATATCTTATAAAAATATTTGTAATATTCTTTTTTAAATAATTTTTAGTCCTTAACAATCACTGAGACTAGTTGTGTATGTAGTTGTTTTTGAAAATTTTAGGTCTGCTTGTGATGGATGTCCGTACAGGATATTTGTCAACTGAGCCGGGGCACGGGGCCTCGTCTCGCTCTCGACTTTGCCTGAGTAAGATTATGATAGAAGAAATTCTTTTTTATCATTTAATGTTATTCCGCGACATTTTCTCCAATAAACTGAGAATTTCGAATTATACCAATGAGCAACAGTGGCAAAATTGCATTATAAAGTGATGACCATCACCCGCGCCTGACATCATACATCATCATTACTCATTTAATGGAAGAGCGGCAGTCGTCTTATTAGATTGTGACTCATGCACATTTATTGGTTTCAGATTATTGTTTGTATGAGTATTTATCACCATATGTTATATATTGCAGACTCTTTCAAGGGTCTTAGGTGCAGCCTATTTTTAGATAGGAACCCATGCTCTTAAGAAGTCTTTACGCCCCTGATTCCATATAATTAAGGCCGCGGTAGCCGAGTGGTATAGGTATCGGACCGTGGCTTGCTTTGTCACGGGTTCGAATCCTGTACCACTAAAGACCCGCCGTGTAGGGCAGCAATGCACGTTAAAACTGTCGAGAGCTGAAACGTCCTCCCGTTGGTGTGGTGTGGTGGTTAGGAGAGGGGGGTGCCAGCTCAGGTGTCGTCCACGTCACTTGACCATGGTTCAAAAATTACGTGGTCCGTCGCCAAAGCCTCGTGTAGCTGAACAGTGCGACGTTAATATTCAAAATCCCTCCATGTAATTAAATTGCTGTAAGTCCTATTTCGTTAAAGCGACGTGCTAATATTCAACTCAATCAATTGTCAATCATAATTTTCATTGTGCCCCTCTATACAATTACAATTGAATTGAATGATGATTTCGTTAAAGCTTGGACAGTGCTTCTCAGAACTTTCAACTCGTATTTATTTTAATTGTCAATCAATACATTGTGCCTACTTTACAATGTATAAAAGATACAAATGATTTATAATAAGTATTAAAATTTGTATATAATTTTGTATATGATAAGCCAATGGGGTGACTAGTATTACTTAGTACTTCACTTAGTATTCGTAAATTAAAGATCAAATACCATTGGACAGTACTGATACATTTATAAGTATATTATATTGAGTGTAAATATGTATTTTATTTTTTGCCATTACGTCAGGATATTCTTGCATTTCTTTAGCTTCCTTTCTGAGAATTAATATTTTTAAGTAATCTTTTATTTTGGTCTTTTGATGTGCTCGTGACCCCCATGTTAAGGTCATCACGGACCCTATGAGGCCGCTTCCCACAGTTTGAGAAACACTGATATAATATATATATATACATATATTTCATTTGAAAGATTTGCATCTGATTACGAATTACAAAACTTGAATGTTTATATAATACATGATTTTTAAATTTTATTTCTGGGAAGCTTCTCCTCAGGCAGACTTCACAGAATTATAGAATTCAATTTCATTCGTTTCATCACATTTGGCTGACATAATTGTCGTAGCTAGTTCTAAGTGGGCCCTGTATCAGAATTCCTTTGGAGCTCTTTTTTTTTAGATATGAGTCTGTTAAGGGAATTGTAGTTGCACACGTTGTAGCCCCAGTAGCTAGGAGGCCCCGTATGACTAATACGGCTGAAACGGAGTAGCTACTCCCCTGATTGACATATTCAAGTTTTCTGCATGGGTGTTTGAAAATAAATATTAATAAAGCTGAAAAGAGAATAATTCAAAGTAACTATTCATTGGATTTCGAATAAATACAATTTTTATCTCTTTTAAATTTCTCAATTTTGCATTTTATTTTAGAATTCTGAATGGTTTAAGCGAACACACCATCCCCTAAGAATGCCGCAGAATGAACAAGGAATTATAAATGTCAATAGTGTCAACAATTTGAAGCTATTTTTCTGGTTATTTTGTATCAGTAAATAAGATTATATAAACTCACAAAAAAACCTTTTAGCTAATGTTAATTAACTAGTAAGTATATTTTATTATCAACCTTCTGTTAAACTTGAATTTCTAAGTTACGATTTGAAAATGTTTTTGGATCACAATTAGAAGGAAACAATCATACAAAAGTTTTAAAAACTGCAAAAAATAATAATAATAATAAAAATATTCCACATGTTTACCAAAATTGATTGTGTTATTATATACTAATATACATTTGCTTAAGCTTTTTTTCCCAATAAAACTTAACATTTACTAATATAAAAACAGATTGTTAAGTATCTTTTCTGCTTGATAAAAAACCATGTCTTTTTTCGTGCTAAACAGTAATGTAAAAAATTAAACTTATGAAAATCGTACGCCTACACAGAGAAAAATTTTTTTATTTTTTATACAACAATATAAAACCCAAATAAAACTAATGTTGAAATAAAATTTCTAAAAAATAATTGGTGCTGGAAGAAAAAAAAATATCTGTTGTATGGTGGAGTTTGCCAGTCAGCTAATAGTTTAGTGCCATCTATTGTAAGCGACTAGAAACCAATAAGCATTTTACCCCAAAACAAAGTTTAAATGAATATCATAAATTTTTCTACTTCAGTAATTATAGATAAAAATAAAATGATTCATGATCGGAAAGAAATTATTAAATTTCATTTTCTTATACATGAAAAATATTTATTTATTTATTTTTGGTGGAAATGTTTCTAAAAATATTATTTAATGCGCACACTTTTTCAAAAACTTTTTTATTCCATAAATTTTTATAAAGTAGTAAAAATGCTTTGCATTAAATACAACTCTTAGAACTACCAAATAACAAACAAAATATTTTAAACATAAATTTCATGGCGCCATCTACTATCGTAGTGTTTAACAAATTATTTCGAAATATTGTTTTTAAGATAATGTTTTACTCTTCAGAACAAAAACATCAAGAAAGTTATTTTTTTTTTCTCTGAAGTAATTTGCACATTCTTGATAGACCTCACACTACATCATATTTGTAAGTCACTTTAATGATAAATTAAATTGATTAAATATTCTGAAAAAAAAATTATTTTTATCAAATGTTGCTTAAAAATTCGATTTAGAATAATACGAAAAAGAAAACATCTTTTGTAAATACATTACACATTTTTTCAATAAAGTCTTCTGAATAATGAGTGAAATTTTCACTATGCTTTCGAATAATAATAGAATTGTAGGTATTTTAAAAATACAGGTTTTTTTCCATACTCTACTTGTAGTGGGATATTTATTCGGTAGATGGCGCCCGTAGTATATTTTGCTATGATTAAAAATTTAGTTGCATCCAATTTCTTTATTATTATTATCATTATCGTATTTATTATTATTATTATTATTATTGAAACCAAAGAGACAAACCTTTGTTACTTCAGGTCTTATTTAGGCATAATATTGAAACAAAAATAGTTAGGATTATATTCTCTTCGTTTTAACTAAATTCATCTTGCACATAATTTAAGTAAAGTTTTAAAATTTTAAGCAGGCTATACTTTAGAAGTATATATTCAAGAAAAATTTTAGTATCAGACATTTTTCCCGTACCTTTATATTGCAAAAACATTTCATTTTGTTTTGCGCACCAAATTTACACACATTTAATTATTTAATTTGAATTATCATTGATGGTTATATTATATGCATTTTGCTCCTAATACAGTATTTCTGTAGAATAAGAAGTGTCTTATATGGACATTTATAAAAAGACAAAAAGAAAAAACATTGAATGTGTGATTTTGTATTAAGATATGTAGGGTGATTGTAAGCCAATAGTTTGATAATATTAAAGTGTATAGCATAAATCATTGATTTTAAAACTTTTTTTAGTTTAAAATAATCCATAAATCAAGTAGGTATAATGATTTACGTATTTAATGTGAAAGAAATAAAACGTATGATATTATTCAAAGCATATTTGAAGCTGAGTTGTCTTGATCGGAAACTCGTGATTGACTTAATTCGTTGTTTGATGCTACTAAAAAACTCACGGATAGAGTAACTGATAGATTTTAACTCTTTCCTGCGCTGAATTTTTAAAAACATTGCACGAGAGGGTAATTACAAATATTTCAGATAAAACTCACAAAACTACAGTTATTGAACAAAGAAACTGATACATAATAATAATATTAAACACTTTTTGAATAAATGATGTCCGAATTTTTAAAAAATTAGGTGGTACATATTTTTGTACCTCCACACTTCAAGTCACGTAATAGTTCTGGAAAAAATGATTTTTTTTTCTCCTAGGCAAGATGCTAAGATTTAGCTAGTTGTTTTATGTTTGGAAAACAAATAAATATACCTCATCTTATCCTGTGATTCATCCTATATATTAAAACATTTTCAGTTTTACCTAATCTAAGGTCGTAGCTTAATTTTAATTTTAGTCTAATTTATTTAATGTCAGTTTTAATTTTAAATACACTATTCCATATATTGCTTTATTTTACCTAGTTTTTATTTAGTCAACATATATAATAAACGTATTAGTTGTACTTATTTTTCTTGAATGCGAAATATAGCTCATTCAGGATATTTGTATAATTTTGTATTTGTACTATTATTTAATATATATATATATATATATATATATATATATATATATATATATATATATATATATATATATATATATATATATATTTTTAAAAAAGTATAACTTACAACAAATCAATAAACATGTTCGTTATTTAAAAACGTGGTGGTGCATTTTTTGGACTCCCATATTTTCATATTAGCCATGCATATGCGGTGTGCTAACTATTGTAATATGGGAATATTTAGTTTCGTAATATACATACTTACTTGATTTGTATCAAATATCACAAGAATCACTTTCATTTACTCTTAAAAAATACACAATACATTCACTTCCAAATATACCGCTCAACAAACTCATAGCTGATCTAAGAATGAACTGCTGCATAAACCCATTGCACACAATTGGCTTTTGACATCTATTGGAAACTTGTGTAACTGCTAGGAGATGACCTCTGTGGTGGTTCAGAGAATATACCACCTAGCATCAATTTCTGAGGCTATCAAAGAAGTGGTACGTCATATGTGTGTGTGTACCTTACAATAAACAAATACGAATTTTTGGTGCAATATATTGACCACCAAGCATGTGAAAGAGTTAAATCAGTCATGGCTCAATGTCGTCACTTAGATGTGATGTGGTATTTTCGCAAATGGGTTGTCAAAGTAACCAGGCGCGTTTCAATAGCTCTCATGTAGCTTTGAAGACACATTAATAAGCAGTTAAAGAGTAAACGTGAAAGCATTCTATTAGTAAGAGTTCATATCTTACCTCTTTCTGCATTAACCTATTGCATATAAACGGCGTTAATTTCTCTCAAAGATTTTGGTCATTCAGTAAAATCGCAATTAATCGAAAATTACACCGTTTTTTAACTTTATTATTTGTGTTTTTATTTATACGATACCAGCTCTCTGCGGCATAAATCTGCTAAATAACTACTTTTAAGTGAGTGAATCAGAGAATATTTACATCGTAATGGCTTAGCTACACGAGGACCTTTGGCGACAGACCTCGTAATTTTTTGAATCATGACACTCCATCTCCTAACTACCACACCACACCAAAGGGAGGACGTATCAGCTCTCGGCAGATTTAATGTGCTTCACTCCGCTATATGTCGAATCTTAAGCGGTACTAGGCTCGAACTCAAGACACGCTGGTCATGAGTTCGTTGCCTTGACCACTGTGCTACCACAGCCACCCAACTTATAAGTGTCCTGCACCCTTATAATAGATAGCATGCGGAAGACGTACTTTTACGTTATTTCTAATGTTTTAAACAATGAGAACAAAGATTAAAGATAACTCAACATTTACTCTATTTTGCTGTTAATTTGTTGATTAGTAGAGTACCACTAGAAAAAAATTAGCTCCATTACAGTAAAGGACATGAAAATATAATACCGAAGATTAAGAACGTTATTCATTCAAAGTAAAATAAAATGTCTGGACAAAAACAAATTATTTTCCGAAATAGGGTAAAAAGTGAAGTTCGGAAAGCAAATTAATATATAATTAATTTATTAAATGAACAAAAAATATTCTCTTGCAGAATTTTACATATCTTAAAAATCCGGCCTATAACACGCACTTTTAATTCAAAAAATAATATCGAAATTTACAGGTGCGCGTTATGCGCCGGATTATAAATGATAGTTTTTAAAAATAAAATAAAAGATGAGTATTAAACACAAAATAGACTACCACGTACATCGGAATACTGTTTATTTAAATGAAAAGGCATGTCTTATGAACTTAAAGAGAGGGAGCTCTAGAAGTATATACGATTTTTTCAAACCCCGGTATAATATCTCGAATAAATCGCTTCAAAATATAAACGTTGCATTTAAGGTTTCTTCGTCAAAAAGGGGATGAATGTTATATGACGGAAATGTACCTTAACACTAAAAAATGTACATATTTTTAAAGTATAGGTGGGTTACGCTGGTTTTTACGGTATATATTAAATTAAAATATTTCCCTTTAGCCAAAATGATTATTTTCCCTCATTACTCTGACTGTATATGAAAACCTAATACCGTTTGAATTTCCGTTCTATCGTTTCCTTCGGGTCTTACTACTTTCATTAAGAGGACGCGGTACCCTGTACACATTTTTTTTTTTTTTACTTATATAGTTATAAGAATAAAATTACATGCACTGTATTCGAACACATCTGTAATAAACACTTCATTCGCAAAATACTATTTTTCAACAAACAATATTTTTAAATTTTTAAATTATTTAAAATTATTAAAATTCCTACTACTTTTACAAATTTGAATAATTTTGATCCATTTTTTTTCTGATATTCCTGGAAGTATTTTCCACAATTCTGTGCATGGGATTGGTATTACAAGTGATACTTTTATTTTTAGAATTTTTTTTCTTAGACACTATAAAAAACCAGCTATATCTAACTTTATAGATTTCTAATAAAATAATTGTTCACCTAAATACTTATTCCACGCACATAATTTTTAAACATATTATTTTAAACAAGCAGAAAAAAGTTTCAAAGTTTTATAGTGAATATAAAAAAGCCTTAGTATTTCAAACACATGAGATCATCATGAAAAATAAGAAGCTGAGAAAAAGCAATTTAAAGTTTTTAAAATAAAAAAAAATAATTGAAAGAGCTAAAATATAGTATTCATTCTAATATATATTATAATTCAAGTTATACTAAAGCATTTTAATGCAAAATTCATCCTGAAAAACACATATTAAAAGGAAATAAATTAAGGTTAAATGGAATGAAGTCATGCAAAACAGTAAAAAAAAACAGCTATATCTAACTTTATGGATATTTTTAAAAAATAGCTCTTCATATAAATTCTTCAGCTGTGCACAGAACTATCAAAAATTTTATACAAAACAACCAGAAAAAGTTTCAAAGACTTATAATGAATACACAAAAAAGCCTTAGCATTTTAAATATATGATCACGATGAAAAATATAAAGTCGTGGAAAACGTTGAAACTTTTGAAAGTCAATAAAATACATGAAATAACTAAACCTTGGCCTTCATTCTTACATGTATTACAATTTAGGTCATAGTAAATATATTTCAAGACAGTAATATATTCTAAATTATTAAATATTATTAAAATGAATATATTAAAATTAAATGTATTAAAATATTACAATATGTATCAAATGCATTAACAAATTGTTTTGAAATTATAAAACATTCATTTTAAGTTCATATTATAGTTGTAAATAAATATTATTAAAAACAACCCCGTTCATATGTGACTCCTTCTTTTTTAATGAATGAGGCATTCGCCGCTTTTTTGCTAACGTAATTTTTTTTTCGAGCAATTGCGTACACTGCTAATATTTTTCTTTTCCTCTGATAAACTCTGCGGTAGTCTCGCCAAACAGCTAATATTTTTGACTGTTTATTTGAAGCAAGCCCATTTTCCTTTAACAAATTTTCTAATGATTTTTTGTGTCAAAATTTAATTCACAAACTGCATCACAAACAACAATAGTTACTCGACGCAGTGTCGCTGAGGTTTCTTTTGAACATTTACCCCATATGATGCTGTGAAGGCTCTCGTTTGGATTTTGTGTCACACATCTTATGCATCATTGAAGGAGTTCATTTGAAGCTAATCTTTGATATATTGGCATAATTTTGGCTAAATAAGCTTCCTTCAAGGGTGTCTTCACAAGATTTACGTGAAGACTCGGTACTTCACCACGAGCAAGAGCAGCCTGGAAAAGGCACCAAGAATCTTTTCCAGTCGGATATTTAAAATGTTGAGGTTTTTTGTCCATTGATATACTATGAAACAAATTACAGTTTTCATTGCTTCTACGTCACCTTTGTTCGAGCGAATCGAATTTTGATAGTAACGTAACAAATTTTTAATTGTCTCTTCCTTTAAACTGCCACGGGATTTCACTCCCAAGGAAACACTTCTTGCCCGCAATTCTTTAATATCTTTTCGTAAAGATGGACCTAGCCTCTTGCCAACATGATTTATGCACTCTTCTTTCTTTCTTTTTTTATCTCAGGACCATTAACTTTCTTAGTATTTAAATATTGATATGTTTTGCATCACCATCTGACAATAGTGTCGTGTATCGAAAACCATTATCTCCAGATATTTTGCCATAATTTAAGAGCAGCTTCTTGTTCAATGGCACAAGATGATCCTACGTGATTGATAGCACATGAAGATATATGGCCATCATAACACACATGGAATTCTGCTGAATTTTCTCCCAAACCAGATTTTGCGTGTCCACATTCAATGCAGCGTTTCGACATAATTTGAAAATCCATGACAAATCCAGTAAGAAGTTCAATCATGCAACCTACACCTATTTGAGATGAATGTACCCGAGTCAACCATGTACAACCAAAAGTAACATCTATATCAGTAATGGTACTATTACTTTGATAAGCACTTTTCACCTGACTTCGAACATCATTCAAGCTTTTTCTGTAGATCTAACCAGAGATTTACACAACTTTTTATATGTATTGAATATTCTGCTTGAGGGTAAATCCATATTCATGAACACGTAAAATTTTTCCATAGCTCAATTGCCTTTCTCAACACTTAAAAATGATTGCACCATGCACATGTTTATGTCGAACGATTGGCTTTCATTACCTTCATTGTCAGAAATTCGTCTGGATGTAAAGTTACTTGATTTAATTATATCGCAAGAAGTGCAAAATACAGAGATTTTTCTAGAAAATCCAAGCTTTTCACCAATGTCAATTTTTAGTGAATACGATTTGCAAACATCACATAATAAGTTTTTTAAAAGTCCTTTTAAAAACTGTACATCCATTATAATATAATGAGGGGCTTCAGAATTTTCACAACAATTTAAATCGTTCAAGCAGCTGTCTTTAAAGATTGACATATCATATTTCTTTCTGGTAATGCTGAGGAAATAGAAGTTTATTTTTTCTCAAAACATCAGTTTCAGGACTGTAGTGTTCACTGCACCATCTCTTGTTAGTTTTTTGTTTACTAACAAGACTCGATCGCTTTTGTCTAGGCATGATGGATTAAAGTTTTCTTATTAAAAAAATATATTCAAACGAATATTTAAAATTATAAAGAAATAAATTGACTATATAATTGGCTTTGAAAAAAACCTTTTGTTTTGATACTAATGGTTTTAGAATAAGATAAAAGGATGCAAAGAGAGCAAAATGGAATAACGTTTCTCTCTTGCATAAAAACAAACGAATTAATTCACTTCTCTTCTAATTAAAGTATAAAGCTTAAGAATCGCGTGCAAAAGTAAATCAATCGAAATTGTTTAGGCTAGGATGATAGCGTCTGCATAAGAAGCATACGGCATGTTTCCGTTTCGCTTCAACATACTGTCAAAAAAATTTAAATAATTAGCAAAATAATGCATAATGCAGCTAGAGCTACCAGATTTTATAAGCATATTTAAAAAAAGTCACACAACTAAAATAAGGCAATAAAAAAAATTCAGTAAAATCGTCATTTTTAGGGTAATGTGTCCTCTTAACCAACACTGCGAAAAACCGGTATTCAGAACTGAGTACAAAATACTCACTTATGTATACATCATATACACAAAATAGCTCCGATGCAAACATACTCAAATTTGAGAATAGCCCATTCTCATCTTTGGCAATGACTACATACTCAAAATTGTAAACTTCACATACTCATTTTTTGAACCAGTTACTGGATCAAATTTGAAAATATAACAGCTAAATGAGTGTGTAATGCACTCATTTATGAGTATTTATGGGTCAAATATGAGTATGTATGTTGTTTATTTTCGATACTGCTCTGTATCCAATACGAATTTTTAACATAAAAAATATACATCAAATCAAATTTAAAGGGATTTAAATACGTGATACTTAAGTTGTAAATTTCATTTTTTTTTCATCTTATATATGATTTAATTTACATTTTATGAAGTTTTTACCTCTTAACTTCGAAAATCTAAATTCTTTTTGCATTTATTGAGTTACAAAAAGGTACTTGCGTATTATCGCAAAAATGCCAACGCTTAAGATAATTCGCCATGTCTCGTACGCGCTGGATTAACAACCATGTACTTCGTTTTATACAATGTCGCCAATATTTTTGAGGTGATACTCAAGTTCCAAAAATATAATTTTTCCTTTTAAAAATGTAACTGTTATGTGATCATAAGCTATACTATTTTTGAATTTATACCTCAAATTTAAATCTTTGAAAATAACAAATATAGATACGATGCAATAGTTAAACAAATTTGTGTAAGCAATTTGGCTCGTTAAAAAAGTTATATTTATATTTCTAGAACCAATATATTGTCTCTTTTAAATCCTATACAAACAGAAAATTAGCTATTATTTAAAATCAGTCTTTCAATAAGTTTCTTGGAAACATTATTCAATAAGAAGTGTCTTGGAAACATTACAATGAATAACAGACTTTTCATATTAAAAATTTTCTAAACACAAAGTAATAAAGGAATAGTTACTTTACATGTTATGTAACGTGAAAAGAAAAAAAAACTTCTAAAACTAAGAAACCCGACTAAAATAGGTCTCATTAGGCTCCTAGGTGAGTAAGTATTGTTTTATCAATTGTTTTGTTTAAAATCGATACATACACAACCTCTGCTCTCAACACTCATCAACCGAGCTACAGGGACTCCCTTTTTAATCCATCCAGATGGAAATAAAAATGCATTGTAATATCTGTTACAAATCAAGCTCACTTTTATATATTAACTAAATTTATACTCTATCACCAAAAAAACAAATATTGTGGTTTTTAAGTTAATGTTTTTTTTTAAATCAAAAACTAAAATATTTAAAAAGTTTAGTCCTTAGAAGAATGTAAAAACAACTAAAACAGTAGATTTTTACATTTACAAAACATTTAAAATGCACACATTTTTAACCAACTGGAAAGAGTTTTCAGAGAAGTTTCCAGCGCCCATATTTAGAAGAAAAAATAAACATTTAAGGATCAGTTGAACCATAATCCAGCCATTTTACTTGTGTACAGCATTTTTTTTAATGATTCAATGTAAACAAAAAAAAATCATATCTTTGAAATATTTATTCTGGAAATTGTACACATACATATCAGACATTGGAAACAAAAAAAAAATGTAATTTTTAAAGGTGATTTTTAAAACAACATGCCTTCATCCATCCGTTATTTTTTTATTGAATTTATTTAATAAAACTATCTCTCTATATATAATCCATGTTATAGTCAACTCCACTCTTATTTGTATAGCATAGCTTAGCTTATGTTTAATGTAATATACATCAAATTATCATTTTAAATATAGAAAGTTTGAATGTTTAAAGAAACATATAATTAAGTAGATTATTTTTTTATTTTTATCAAATCAATAGCATGTCTTACTAAATATAAGTGAAAGTCTTCCAATTAGCGTTTTAAATAAATTACATTATAGGATACATGAGTCATCTAAATTATATACTGAAAAATTTATAGATAGTTTGTTCTGAGAGGAATCTTTAAAGTTTCCTCATTGGAGTAAAATATCCACAAAACTTGTTCGTAATTATATAGTATTTATTCTAGGCGACAATTTACAAAATTTTGCATAACAAATGTAGTACCAAGCTCCCCCCCATATGACTGTTTTGAATATGACGACAAAGACAGCAATGGGAGTCAAATGGTCTTTGGCAGAAAGTGTAAAATGTATGAAATTTGTAAATTATTTTTTTATCTATAAAAAAGAAAAAAAAACCAGAACTATGTGCAGAATTTAAAATAAATTATGAATCGTAATATTAAAAATTACGAATTAACTTACAAGTAGAATGAAACTAAAATGCAATTTAAAAATAAAGCATTTATAATTCAGAAACAAGGTGAAAGGTTTTAAAAAATACAATTTGTTTACTAGTACACATGAAGGCATGTCTTGCTGAGTGAGAGAGTATTTACGGAGCACTGTTCAGCTACACAAGGCCTTTTGGGGCGACAGACTTCGTAATCTTGAACCATGGTCAAGTGATGAGGACGACACCTGGGTGCTGGTACCCCTCCTCTCCTCTCCTAACTACCACACCAGCAGGAGCTCTCGACAGATTTAACAACTCGACTGATTCGAACTCATGATATACCAGCCACGAGTCTGTTACCTGACCACTGAGCTACCATGGCCACCACGACTTGCTGAAGTTAACGTTTATAAAAATTACAGTTCAAAAATACCCCTCGTTGGAACAATTATTACATATAGGGAGCTAATTTGTTATCATTTCTTTACGCACAAAAAAACGTATTTTAGGCGCGGTTTTGAAATCACTGCAAGTAAAATTTTGGAATCTAATAGTTTTCAATCCAAGAAAGTGGTCTCACGCTAAGAACTCAACATGTAATTTAAAAGAATAGCCTATTCTTGACAATAGAGGAGTTGCCCTAATTTTTAACAAAAGCAAAAAATGTAAGTTCTATTCTGTAGAAAAATATGAGTACCAGGATTTAAAGAAATAGAGCACAAAGTATTTAGAAATGCCGGGAAAAAACAGAAGAAAAATGGAAAAATAATAACTGTTAAAAACTAAAAAAAATAACCAAAACAAGAAATCAATATCAGGATGTGAACAGATTAATGGTGATATGTTATAAACCCGATTCTTTAAATATTTTTTTTATATATAACTTTGGGATTTAAATATTTTGAAAATATTTCGAATAATTTTTAATAAATCCAAAAATACCACGTTTCACTTGTGAATTTTTTTTACCAAGGAACATTTAAAAATGCTTTAATTAAAAATAAAATTTAAGTAAAATTACACTTTGCTGCCGGTAAAAAGAATTATTTCCGATAGATTTACTATCGTGGCCATGCAAAATTGCATTGTAAACATCTGCAATAAAATATACAGCTGTCAAATTATTTAACCTGCCTGTAAACTATATATATTTCCTTTTGCTGTCATAAGTATCACATTTCATAATGGCCAAAATAAGCACAATCTCAATCTAGAATAAAAAATATTATTAGAAAAACAAAGGGCAAATTTAGTAATCCTTTTTAGTTCATAAAAATTGAAAGTGGAGCCAAAAATTATTTTAATAAAAGATTAAGTAAACATCAATAATATTTGAAATGTATATTTATGAATAAATGAAAGAAGACTAAAACTGCAATCTAGACAACAGAAAGTATGGAAATGTTTGTTTGTGAAAAAGCTACTTAAAATTGTATGGAATTAATAAGGATACTGCCATAAATATAAATCAGTAAAAAAATTCATTTTAATATACTATAATAACAATATGCATAATAAAGTAAAATTAATAAAGAGCATAAAATTAAAAAATATGTAATAAAAAAACAATGGATGGCAACCACAAAACCAAATTTAAATGTATTGGTAACCATATTGTAATGTTATCGCTTAACTTGACAACTTTCAACAACAACACTTGATACATAGTGTACCGGTTTCAAATTAGAACATTAATTTCAATACTCAAAAACGACAAGTTATCTCCTTTCCCCTCCAACCTGAAATGTAAAAAAAACGTCTTTTAATGATGCTTTCTACTACCCTTCTTGTTTTACTGCTTTTGTAACTTCATGGAAGAAACTTGATATTAATAGTGGACAAGTATAATTGAATATGAATAAATATTATGATAATTTTCTGAGATACAAATCTTTCACTTTTTTCTCACTGAAACAATTGAGGTCCAGGTTTACGAATTAGTTTTCAACGTCCCATTATCTAAAAAGAAAAAACTTTTCCATCTATGCTTTAATCTGTTAAAAAAATATTTATGTCAATAAGTATATTTTTCCAACTAATGCAGTAGAAATAAAAACACAGAAATCTTGGACTACCTGAAAAAATGCAATATATATAAAAGAATTACTTGTTTTATTATTATGGTGTTTCCTGTATGTAAATTCGTAAAAAATCTATGCTGTATAATAAAATACAGGAAACACCAGTATGATCACAAGACTCTGAAAAGGGAAAACGTAATCTCACATATCATACCGTGTTCCCTGGAGAGATCACGTATATGTAATCATAATCCTGAACAGATAAATACTAATAGGGTTAATTATCAAGTATCTGATGTATATCTGATTCATTTTCATCCAAATAAACAAAACACTATGGTCACATTAAAGGTATTTTATAAACCAGAAGATCAATATGTTGTAAATTAAAACTTACTTTAAATGGGCTTGTGTGTTTATTATTATATATATAATATCAGATTAATAAGACTTTTTAGAAATATCTCAATAGTTTTCAATCAAAGCAAAGTATTATGTTCATGAAAGTATAGTCGTTCTGCATTAGCGTAACATACACCCCCATATTGCGGAATGACCTGGGTCCTAGGAGGCCCAAAGCCTGACAGCCGCGTAGTATACCTACCTTTTGTCAAATCCAACTTGGGGACCCAAAACCTGATTTTGCAGGGGGGCCCAAATATCCTCCGTTACACCATTGCCTTTCTGCACTATGTTATAAGATAAATTGGTACTTGCACATTACGGCAGATTTCTTGCGTGTTTCTGTTCATGTACAACTACCTGCATACAGAAGTTTTTGTACCAAAGCTGGGTTAATTTTTGGTACTTACATATTATTGCAACTGTTTTGGTGAGATTGTATGAAATGAAGCACATGGTCGTGTCAATTGAGCATGAACAACATATGGAAAAACAGGGTTGCCAACTATGTTGAATGTTGGCATTGTTGCGATAATATGTAAGTACTTAAATTTTCTCTTCCTTTAACTCGTTCAAAACCAGCTGATTTTTGCTGTTAAGCCTAACTCCATTTCAAAATTCACATAAATTATTTGTAAAAATTTATGGTTTATAATAATTCCAAATTAAGATAACATTAGTATGATCACAGGACTCAGAAAGAAGAAAACGTAATCTCATATATGATACCGTGTTCCCTGAAGTGACCATATATATATAAACACGGATAAATAAATAAAAGCGTAAAATATACTTAATCAGGTTAAATATCAAAAATCTGATATATATCTCATTTATTTTCATCCAAATAAAGAAAACACTATAGTAAAATTAAATGTGTGTTATAAATCAGAGGAGCAATATGTTGTGAATTAAAAATACTTTAACTGAGCTTGTAAGTTTATTATAGAAAATACCAGATTAATAAGATTTTTTAGAAATATCACAATAGTTTTCAATCAAAGCAAAGCTTTATGGTTATGAAAGTATTGCCTTTAGCAGTGGCATAACATACACCCCCATATTGTGGGGTGCCGTGGGCCCTAGGGGGCCGTGGGCCCTAGGGGGCCGTGGGCCCTAGGGGGCCCAAAGCCTGACAGTCGCCAAGTATACGTAACCTTTGTAAAATTCAACTTGGGAGCCCAAAGCCCGACTTTGCAGAGAGGCCAAATGTTCTATGTTATGCCACTGTCTTTCTGCACTATGTTATAAGATAAATCGATACTTACATATTATGGTAACAACTGCCAACGTTCAAGATAACTCGCCAAGTTGGCAATACTAATTTTGTATGTGTTGTGTGGGATGAATTGGCCATTTTTTAGGTTTTTTTGTTTCATATAATGATACCAAATGGCTGTGATGATGTTTAAGTACTGTGATAAATCTAATTTAAACATTGCAGATCAATTATTAATACAAACGATCCATTAAATATTAGTAGTTAAGTAGATTTAATTTTTATATACTTAATGTCTAATACCGAAAAGTAAAAATCATTCTTGAAATATATTACGTTCAATTTTACTAACTAATTTTAGTCTTTCTGTAATTTCTGCTCCGTTAATTTTGATTCTTTCAATATTGGAAATTGAAAATAATCATAAAACAAGTGTATTGAAATTGTTTAAACTCTTAAATAATTTCTGTATGGGAACTTTAAAGATATTTTCCGTAACTTAATTAATAAGCTTAGAAAGTACTTAAAACGTTTCGAGAAATTAGTTTCCTCAAAAGATTAATAACTGTCAACAAAAACTTATTTTGTAAACTTGCCTTTTTCAAGACAATCACTCATAACATCAAGCCATTTTACAGTTCAGTATGAAAATAAAACTAAAATTATTCCAAACTATAAAATGAATAATTCAATTATTTTTCTATAAATAAATGCACGAAGAAATACACTAATTTTTGTGGGGTTTGAAAATGTAGCAAAAATTAAGTGAATCCTGAATCTTTTTAGTATTGATTTCGATTCAATGTGGGTTGTCTAAAATTGTATTTAGTCCTACATTCAAGACACCTTCTGCTAACAGTGTTAATTGATTAAAAACTTAAAACTATGTTCAGTCGATAAAACCATATTGCATATTCAAACATGTTAATACTACAATTTACACAAGCATATTCTACTGGAAAACAATAGTACTATTACTGCAAACTTCATGCGACATAATGATCATTGGACGGCCAACTTTCAAAGCCGAATCAAAAAATGGGGTTTTAGTAGTTGACTATGTGTAATGACACAGATAAAAGTTTTTCCAGTTTTGGGTTTAAGTGTAAAATTGTAGCTCTTTGGATTTGGCAACCGGAATTGATCGCCAAACAACTTAATTCAAATGCATTACTGGTAACTTTTACTATTTTTTTTATTTCTCATTGACATTTATTTATTTTCATTGGAAAAATCAGCTTCGTAATTTTTCGTAACACCTTTCGCTAAAATAAGCCAATTATCTTCAATTTTGGTTGCTACAAAATTGAATCCCCCCCCCCTCTCTATTCTACACTTGAACCCAGGATGGGTTTTATAAGAATGTCGCTTACAGTTGTTCAGTTTTGATCTGAATAAATCAAACAATTGACTAATGAATCAAGTAAATTGCATTAAATTAATAACACTAGTCTTTTTTAAATAATCTGTCAATATAAAGTAAAGGGATCTGAACGATCTTGACTTTCTCTTCAAGGTTTGCGTGTTAGAGACTCTCCTTTGGAATACCTGCTAGTAATTTTTATACATGTTCAACAATTCTTGTAATTGCATCCATTGTTGTTGTTGTACATTTCTCAAAAATTAAATTGCAACAACGTGTGCAGAATGTGAATTTAAATAAAAATCAATGGATGGATAGAGGTGGAAAATACATGCAAATTCTTACAATTCTGAACGCATCTGGTCACATGATACAGAGTTTTTGACTGTAAAAGGCAGCAGTTGCCTCCCTCTACATGTGCTATCTGCGACAGATTGCAGCTACAGATGTATTGAAGTGTAAAAAAAATATCTGGGAGACATAAGTTAGCTGACTACCAGTAGTTATCGCCTGTGAAATGAGACCGTATCCTGATGAAGATATATGACTTCAGCATCTTGATGCCGTTTGTGTTAGATGAGGGTATGACTACAATTTAGTGATGTGTGATAAGTAGACACTGGATTATCTGCGTATTTGTAGGAGAGGCAGTGTGTTGCATAGATACACAGTAATCTCACTGTTAAGCAGATTCGTTGAGACTTAATTGCCAATGCACTTGATGTTAAAAAGCTACTTGCACCGTTACAGATGGTAGCACTCAGGGCAGCCAGTCATTGGAGTTCCTGTAAGCCAAGACTGCATGGTCACTTGGTGTCACTGGACTAACACTTGGCGGGAAATATTTTCAGATGAATATATATTTTAGTTTATAAAAATGCGGCTTTCCGCCACACCCGCCATCTGCCACCCCATATTGTCGAGACTCACACTATTCCCACAAGCGGCTTCCAGTTTCTTAAATATTTTTTTTCTGGTTGCATCACGTTTGGATAACGGATATCCTGCCCATTACCTTTAGCTCAACATCAGAACGGAATAATGCATCGAAGTTATTTTCTTTCTGGTTTGACTATTTGTTCAATTCACCCTCCATTCACACTTTTGAAAATGGCAATCATAAGGGCGTGGAGCTGATGATTCATTATACCATAAAAAAATCTGAAAATACCTAATCTTGAAGCTGATACCCCCCCCTCCTTTCACAAGAACACTTACGCCACCATGCTTCACTATTCCAAATAAATTCTTGAGATTAAGTTCCTCGTTTTTCTTCTCCAAACTATTGTACTCCTATTTGAGCCAAAAATGTTGTACCAACCAATTTTACGTGAATGTTAAATTTTCTGAAACTTAATTCCGGTTGATATATTAATTCTTATTAGTCGAAAATATTAAATTTTCTTGAACATTGCAGGTAAATGAACACTTTTGAGAGCCACTATATATTTTTACTTTTAACGAAGTTTAAAAAATAGAATTTATTATTTAAATTTAAATGTGGTTTACAGGGGGAATGCTGATTTCTTCCTTTTAAGTAAAATTTTGGAACTTTAGCTTCAGGGCTTTTCTTACAAATTCTAGGAGCCACCATATAAGTATGATTTCAAGCATTTTGTACATAAAATGTTTTTTTTCTTTTCATTTTATTACGCAGTTTTTAAACCCTTAAGCGGCTTACTCGTACAACATACAAACTAACTAAAGTTGACCGCAACTGGCTTGCCCGTATGTTGTATAGACTCTGGTATTTGCTTTCTTTTTTTTTTATTCGCGCTTATTTTTAATTCTATGGTGTATTATTCATTGCTAGTATTTTGAAAAGGTGATGCAACTGGTCTGTGGTACTGAAATGCAGTGCCGGTTTTTACATTGGGCACAGGAAACCGTTGACGGAAGGGGCAACATAAGGGGCCCGGATAAGCTGAACTTAATCCGAATTTCTGGTTATAAATTTCGATACTCCAGTGGGAAGGGCCCGTAGATCTTCTGTGCCCAGGGCTCGAAATGAACTTCTGCTAGCAATGCTGAAATGCTTCTCCTTCGACATTTTTTTTTATGGTGGAGGAGGAAATTGGTATGTGTGGTGTTCAGTTATAAACAATAAAAATTGTGCCTTTTTGGAGCATTTTGGGTTAAGAAAGTGACATCGTAAGGGGTTAAACTGATTCTTGTCCTCGATATTGATAATTAACAGGAACAATCTTTGATGTATAAAAATATAGATGATATTTAATTCAGATGATTAAAATTTCAAATTATGTTTCACTGGTTCAAAAATGGAGCAATACAGTTGTTCGATTACATTATTTGAAAAAGTCCAAAATAAAAAAAAAAAAATGTTTTCTGGGGTGAATAGCATGTATAATTTTAGAAATATTAAGGTACTTTGAAAATGGAAGGGTAAAAATGTACTTTTAAAATTTTACTCCAGACTTTTTTATAGATAATATTTTGACGACATATATATTTATTATAATTATATATATATATATATATATATATATATATATATAATATATATATATATATACATATATATATATATATATATATATATAAAGTAAACTAATACTTAGTTTGTGAATATTTATTTAACAGTGATTTAAAATTTAAAAGAAAAATGAAAATCAGATGTCACTAGCACTAAGATATTTTATTATAAAACGTGATCACGGCCATGAATTCTTAAATTTCATTCACTAAAAGTTAATATAAGCATATATTTATTAATAAAATAAAATGAGCACAAAAAAATTTAGTAATTCATTCGCAAACGATTTACGAAGACAAAGTAAAGCGAAGCGATGGAATAAAATTGTCAGTATCTTAAGCGAAAACGGTGTCCAAAGACAGGGTAATGCTAGGAGTACATAAAAAAAACGTCTGCTACCTAAATGAAGATGGTGTTTATAGACAAGGCAAAGCTATGTGTCAGTATCTTAAGCAAGGACGGTTTTCTTAGACAGGGTAAAGCTATGTGTCAGCATCCTAAGTGAGGACGGTCCCAAAGAGAGGGTCAATTTATATGGATACAATAAAAACATGAGCTTCCCAAGCGAAGAGGGTTTATTCAGGCAGGATATAACTATCTTAGTATAATAAAAATGTCAGATTCCACCATTTTTGCTCAGAAAGGCTTTAATGATATAATCGGTACGTAATCGTATGGTATAAGAGAGTTTGAACTTGTTCAATACCTACTATTACCTCGCAATCTGTACATATTTATTTAATTATTTATCTTGGTGGAATATTCAATCTTTAATAAAATACATTTTAAAGCGCTGAATTGAGCTTAAATTTTATATAAATAATCATTTTGGATGACATACAGTAATTTAATTAAAAGTTAATTGATTAAAACTAAGTATTTGAAGAATTACAAATACAGCCACGTTGGCATCTTTTTCGGCGACTTAGTGACCACTTTGGCGACTTGTATCAAAACTTGAAAATGTTTTTTTTCCCACGTGTTAAAGCATTCAGTTGAACAGAAATTTTATGAAACGGTTGTTTTGAATGATGATACGATACTTTAATGATAATTATTAAAAATTAATTACCACTTAGTGTTGCGATTCTGTAATATGTATATACATATTTATATTAATTATAACTATTTAATAAAAAAAATAGCTAAAATAAAATTTTACTTTGTTGTGATCTTGACTTACTTTTTTTTTATATATTACTTGTTTTTTTAGTTATTTCTAGATAGTTTTTAATGCTTCTCAGTAGTGGTATATTCTATAATTTCATCAAAATATTTTTAAGTAAAAGTGATTGAGCTTTTGAAGGCTGTATATGCTGTTAAATTTTTTATCTAAACCTTTAAATCAGTACAATCAGATGTTTTATCAAGTCTTCAAGTTTTTAGGGTTCCAGAGCCTACTCAAAATAGTAATATACCGAAATTTAAACTCCGTTTTTGTGATATGCATTTTTTAATATGTCTAATAAATTTTTTGTATGCTTATAATAATGGTATATTAGTTACTTTCCAAAACCACAACAATAACAGTGTTTAGCTCAAAAGTTTTTTTCTTTTTCTTTTTAGTTGCACATGGATATAAATTTAAGTATCTATATTTTCATTTAGATACCATTTTTTCAATAACAATACCTAAATAAATAAAATATTTTACACACACATATATAAAATGATGCGCAAATCATGGTTAATGAGTTATTTGATGAAAATCGTTGGATAATTTCTTTGAAAAAGCTAAAGAACAATTTACAAAATTAAAATTAAAGTTCTAGTTTTATTTTAATACATAAAATTATTTTAAAACATAGGATACCATTTAGAGAAAAAATATTTTGGTTCATTATATACACATTAATCTTTTATAGAAGCATAACAAATTTTAAAGTATATAGTGCAATTCAATAGTGTATGAGGTCAATAAGGTGCTAATTTAATACTTGGTCGCTACTCTCAAAATTGTTTCTAATTTTTTGCCCAGAAGGGGATAACATTACAATATCATTATACTGATTTTTATCGTTTGGTAATATGCTTTCTACAGTCCTCACGTATACGATCCTTATATTTTCTTGGCTTATTTTTATTGTGAGAACACAATTTTAAGCAATTCAACTTTTTTTCAAAATATATATTCATTTTTTTATATTGGACGCCATTTTGTTGCAGCATTTTATCTTTGTAATTTCTGCAGGTTAATGAATGCCTCAGAAATTACTGGTGATTACCAGGATTCTTTTTTAAAAAGAGAGTTCCATGTTTAATTATCGCGGTTTAATAGGGTTATCCAAATTCGCTCTTTTGGTCAATGTTTTATTTATTTATTATTTTTTACTGTTATTATTATTTATATTTTTTTTGAGGATTGAATTTCTTTTTTTTTTTTCAATTTGAGTTAAGATTTTACTGATTTCTGCGAATGGGAAATGTGATAAATCTGCTAAAAACTCAATTGGTAGGTTGAATATTTTTCTGTGAAGATTATGGTGTGAATTTCAACTGACATAACAACAAATCGGTCAGACAGAATTATTTTTTATGGTAGCAAATAACGAATTATACTGCTGTATTTGTAAAAAATGATTTCTTCATTTTTTTTACATCCATACTATAGTCACTTTCTTTAGTATTAAATTCTTCTTTCGGCCCAAATTATATATAATATTTATTTATTTTTAATTTTTTACCGCTTTCGACATGTTTATTTTTTTCTTTCGCCGTTTAGAAATTCCTCTCACATTCAGTTTTTTTTATCCTGGTACTTATACACTTCAGCGCCGTTTTACATGGAAACTGTAAATTGAAATTTCTTCTTGTTCCAATTTTTAAGTCATTTTTAATGGTTTTAATTACAGTTCTCAGTTGCTTCCCCAAGTTTCAGTTATATTTTTCTATTCTTCACAACTGTTTATTTCAGTGCGAGGCGGTCATCTTGAATAAAATCTACGTTCCGCCTAAAGCATATTTGACGTGATTTTAATCACACCTAATAGCCCTCTAGCAGAATACGAAGAAAGTAGCTTGAATTTAGAATCAAATGCACCTTCCCTTTAATAAATTCACATTTCCTTCACAATTCTTTTAAATGCACCGAGTGTCTACCGTAAAATCCGGCGTATAACGCATGACTATGCTTTCAAGCTGCATTTTTTTTTAATCTTAAGGAATATTCGCCGTATAACAAGCGTCTTTTTTTACGAAGAAACACTTGAAATGTAATTCTGCAATGTTCTTATGTTTTGAAGTCATTTATTTATCATTATAGCAAGATTTTGAATAAATAGTATTCTCTTCTAGAGCTACAACACAAAGTCTATAAAAATTCCCTTTCTTTTAAATAAACAGTATTTCGATACATGTAGAAGCCTAATTTGTTTTATACACATCTCTTTTTTAATTTTTTTCTTTCTTTTTTATTTTTAAAGCTATCATTTTGGTACCCGTCGTATAACGCGCAGCCTTAAGTTTCGGTCCTATTTTTGTGTTCCAATTACGTGTTACACGCCATATTTTACGGTAATTGGTACAAATGCATACTGGCTTAAGTTTTGAAAAAAAAAACCTTGATGGCTCATTTACAATGAATCTATAAAAACCCTATTTTCTTTTTATCGTAGGTGAAATTAAATTTGCTCATCAATCTGGGAACTTTCCTCCTTGGATTCCCTTAAAAATGTATTTCTTCATCTAACAATATAATCGTCGAGATCCAAAGCAACTTAAAAGCCTAAGAGATAAAAATATCTCAATAGATTTTGCATTTGTTCGCGGACACACGGGCGTCCTTGGGAATGAGTGATCCGATTGGCTTGCAAAAGCTGCAACCAAGCGCAGAATTGACATTGACGTTAATATTCCTAAATCGTTTTGCAAGAAGATCCCGAAAGAAAAAATGGTGAAGTCTTGGAACCAAGGATATCTCATTTCTAATAAGGGGAGCATAACAAAGAAATTTTTCCCACCATTAATAAGAGACTATCATGTCATCATTTTTACACTAACTACAAATTAACCCAATTTCTCACTGGTCATGGTAATTTCAAAAGCTACTTGAACAAATTTAATTTAGTTCCTTCATCTTTCTCTGACTGTAATACTGGTGGCGAGGAAAATGTAGAACATGTAATCCTTCTGTGTTCCAAGTATGTCAGAGAGAAAAAAATCATAAGACTGGCGTTCAGGAGACTCAACATTAATTGGCCACCGGATTTTCTCCAACTTCTTTCCACCAGAAGTGCTTTCAAAAATTTCTGTAAATTTTTTGTAACTGTTAGTAATCCTTCTTAACTTCATTTTTTTAACCCTCTAACTGGATACCTTCCTCCTGAAAAGTTATTCCGAAAGCGTTTTACTCTTATATTGCTATTCCTTTCAAAAATGCAATAGACTTCAATTCTTTCCCCCTTTTAAAACTTGGGAGGTCGAAAGGGGACAACTTTATGAATTGGTTCGGCGTATTTGATCATTGAGAACCAGGATAGCAATCGTTTACACCTAGCTGTTAAGTTGCCTTGGGCAATCTTGTATGAAAACAGTAGTTCTTTCTACTAGGTCGTTTTCCCCATAGATTCAGTCACAGTAAATTTAAAACAAAATGCAGGGTAAAAAAAACATGAAATAAATGGCGTGTTAAAAGTTGAAAAATAGTTATATTTTCTTCAAACAAAATTTATTTTTCTGCAATTTTTAAAAATTAAAAAAAATATTTTTGGTATTGCTATTTGAACCAGAAAAAAGCATCCTGTATTCATTTTTGAATATGAGAGTAAGAAAACGCGCTCACTTTCATGTTTTTAAAAAATGTTATGAGGTAAAAAGAGTAAAGGCCCTATCTTTTTTTTAAACAATAAGACATAAATGGTGCATATTTATGAAATGAAACAGATCTTTCTCTATTCAATTATATTTTTAATTTAGAATAACATTAAAAAATGATTTCAATACTTTTAATTTATTAAATTTAAATCATATAAATGATATTTTTATGTTAACTGAATATTTTTCGGAAAAAATCTAAATTTTCATTCCTAGTGCTCTCCTTTTCGAACTCCTTGAATTAAATAAAAATATCTTTTCTACATCGGTATTTGTGAGGGACATAACACACATTCAGTCAATAATTTTTTAATTTTAATGGAGGATATACTTCTTCAAATGCGCATGACAGTACTTCTAACAATTTTCTACTCAAGTTAAATTTCTTATCTTTCTGTTTCTTTTATTACAAGGTAAAATGTCACACATCGATAACTACATTTTCACACAGTTCAATCATTACAAATTCTATTGTGATAAAAGTTCTCCCTAATTAATTTTGTCTTTCAAAATAGAACACTTAAGACAATTTTGTTCAGTGAAGTTAACCGACAGTTCCACAATGTATTCATACCAAATTTTAAAAAAAAATTTAACACTTGGAAATGTATCCTGTATTAAATTTTTCAGTATACACAAATATTTCCTGCTGTAGGGAAGATATAGTATGAGATGTGGTGTGCGGGATTGTGTGTAGACTATTTTTGAAAATTTAAATATCACTGAAGCTGATCATATAACTGCAAATGAGCCTTATTTTAATGTGTACTGGTATCAAAGTAAAACACTTTACAATATTAATTAGCCTATGGGTTTATACTCAATATCAAACTATTCGCAAAATGGCTTACAACTTCTATTCAAATTGTAAAGAAACTAAAATATAAATATATCTTACTGCAGTCAAAAATATTCATAATACACTGCTGGACAATTGCTAAGGACGGATCACAAATTGCTATGTAGCATAACATTAAGCGAGACATAGGTCCTAGTAGGATAAAATATAGTTGCCACAATGTGCAGACATTAGAATAAAGAATAGTTATTGTTCTGGAACGTACAAAAGCTGTGAAACATCTGAAAGAAAAAAAATGTTCATTTGATCTGCGTACGGAGAAATGGAACAATGAATCTAAAAGTCAGCAGGCACCTTAAAGAAAGGTATCAGTACGGGATATGTCCTCCGTGAAGTGTGATGCAACATTCCACACGTCGTACCATACTTTGCACAACATTATCCAGCGGCTGTTGAGGCAATTTATCCCATTCCTCTGTGAGTGCACGGATGAGGTTGTTCTTGTTTGTCGGAGTATGGTTTCGACCAGCAACTCTCCTCCCCAAAGCATCCCACACATTTTCGTTGGGGTTTAGATCTGGAGAACGCGCTGGCCATAAGAGACGTTGAATACCCTCTCTGTCTAGACAATCCTGAACAGAGAGTGTTCGATGACATGTTGCGTTGTCGTCCATAAAAAGAAATTTATCACCGACATCACCACGGAAAAGACGAACATCAGGAAGTAGAACTTCATCAATGTATCGTTGGCCCGTCATAGTCCCATTCTCAACCACATGTAGGCGCGAGCGGCCATTGATCATGATGCCGGCCCACACCATGATATTGCATGTCGGACTTCGGTCCTTTTCCTGGATATTTTCTGGACGACAAGCAGTACCACTCTCGCTTCAGATCAGTTGGCGTCTACAATCAGATGACAGAAAGAGCCTACTCTCATCTGAGAATAGTAAGCATGCCCAGTCCTGTTCAGTCCAATTGTGATGCTCACGACACCATTGCAAACGGGCAGTACGGTGCTGTCTGGTCAATGGGACACACAAAACAGGTCTGCGTGCGTATAGTCCTACTCCCCTCAAACGTCTGGCAACAGTTTTTCGGGAGATCTGCTTTCCTGAGGCAGCAAGAAACTGATTTGCCACCTGCTGAGCTGTGGTGCGGCTGTTCCTTTTTGCTGATATGACGATATATCTGTCTTATGCAGGCGTCGTACTTCTAACACGACCTCCACCGTGCCGTCTACTACACATTCCAGTAGTTTTAAATGACTTCCACAGCCGTGAAACAACGCTGTGAGCGATGTCGAACTCCCTGGCAACCATCTGTTATTTTTCGCGCTTCTTCGATCTTTCCAATAATTCGGCCACGCATAAAATCATCTATGTGATGTCGGGAAGACATGCCAAAAATTTTAAGTTCGTCTATTAAATCTTTCCCATAAAACTTTGACTTGAAACAACAACTGTCCACACGCGTCAAAACCTTTAAAGCTCTTATGAACGCTATCACGTGATGAACAGACGTGGAAAAAAAATTTGCATACTCATACTTCTTCTTACTAATATCCCACACTTATTCTAATTTTCCACATTTTGCTTCCTTTCATTTTGTGGTTGCTATGGTTGATAGTGTTATCCGTCCTTATCAATTGTCCAGCAGTGTATGTAAGTATCCTATTTCTCCACTTATTTCTGTACATTTTATAAACTGTAGCTGAATGCAATTTTTTATATTTATAAACGAGGCATAACAGCTCACACAGTCGTAAAAATGTCTTTATCATTCTTAAATATAATATATAAAACGTATATGGATTGTAAGAACAGTTGTAAAATCCTAAAAGCTTTTAGAGGAGCTAAAAACATGTAATTTTAGATTGATCAAATTTTTAATATAATACACAAATATAAATGTTATTAAGCAAATACATTTGAAAAATCAAGCTTCCTTCTGAAATAAACGTAATTGAAAGAAAAATGTTTAACCCTCCAATTGGACAGCACGGCTTTTTCCACCCTACTAAAGAGGCTTCGAAAACGGACCACACTGAATTTTTCCTAAGGCCGGGGACTCACCAAAAATGAACCAAACAGATTTTTTCTCTTTCAAGTAATGTGTTCAAAACCGGTAAGGTGGTATTTTTCCAATTCTTTTCCCCCTTTAAAGGTTTACGATCTTGAAAGGTAATTAGAGACGGTCGGGGAGACACAATGGGCATTGAGGGGAAACTTTTATGGTCACGGGGAGACCGGTTCCTGGGGCAATCGTGATATCTTCAACCTAAAGTGTACACAAATAGAGCGAGTCAACGATTTGAGAATTCTCATTTTTTTCTTTACCTTAAAATTCTCAAATGGAATTAAGTTTTTATAATGTATGTCTAAGTTTAAAAAAAATATCTGTAGTATTTAAATTCAAATTATATATTAAAACATTAAGGATAATTTACTGCTTCATTTTTCTTACTTTAATCAATTCTTTCAGGGATTTTTTTAAAAAATGATTATTTTGTTATGTGTCAAAAAAATAAAAAAAAAGGTTCAAAATTTAAAATCTTTTAAAATTTCGGACACTTCTAAACATGAATAATTTTTAGGCTTCTGTATTACATTATTTGCAAAAATTTATATGTATTGTTAAAAAAAACCCTATTTAAATCTTTTAGTTTTTCATAATTTTAAAGCCAGATATTCAGGGCATCTTACATAGAATCCCTTGTTTTGTATTGTTCAGATAACAAATTATATTTGAGTTTTGAATGTCTGAACATTAATTTCATTCAAAGAGAATTTTAATTTCAAATTTATATTTTTTAATTTGAATCTTCAAATAAAGAGTATTTAAAGGCATCTGGACAAATTTAGAGTTAAACCTTGCGCATATAAATAAATATAAAGATCCTTTTAAATTGAAGTTAAAAAATATATATTTATGCATAATCCCCCTCATCATTCATGTTCCATTAGTGGTTGACTGAAGAAAAGGTTATTAAAATTTGGACATTTTTATAATCCTAACCATGCAATAATAGGAATTTTGTATTAGCTCCACTAAAATTCTGCATTGGAATTTCGAAAAAGATATTTATGCGTTTCTCACATACTCAGTTCAAAAACATATATTTACCATAAATACTAATAATTCTTTGGATATTTAAAATCATCATTAGATTAATTTTTTGATATATATATATATATATATATATACACTGCTGGACAATTGCTAAGGACGGATAGCACTATCATCCATAGCAACCACAAAATGAAAGGAAGCAAAATGTGGAAAATTAGAATAAGTGTGGGATATTAGTAAGAAGAAGTATGAGTATGCAAATTTTTTTTTTTCCACGTCTGTTCATCACGTGATAGCGTTCATAAGAGCTTTAAAGGTTTTGACGCGTGTGGACAGTTGTTGTTTCAAGTCAAAGTTTTACAGGAAAGAATTAATAGACGAACGTAAAATTTTTGGCATGTCTTCCCGACATCACATAGATGGTTTTATGCTTGACCGAATTATTGGAAAGATCGAAGAAGGGCAAAAAATAACAGATGTTGCCAGGGAGTTCGACATCGCTCACAGCGTTGATTCACGGCTGTGGGAGTCATTTAAAACTACTGGAATGTGTAGCAGACGGCACGGGAGAGGTCGTGTTAGAAGTACGACGCCTGCAGAAGAATGATATATCGTCCTATCTGCAAAAAGGAACAGGCGCACCACTGCTCAGCAGGTGGCAAATCAGTTTCTTGCTGCCTCAGGAAAGCAGATCTCCCGAAAAACTGTTGCCAAACGTTTGAGGGGAGGACGGCTATACGCACACACACCTGTTGTGTGTGTCCCATTGACCAGACAGCACCGTACTGCCCGTTTGCAAAGGTGTCGTGAGCATCACAATTGGACTGAACAGGACTGGGCATGCGTACTATTCTCAGATGAGAGTAGGTTCAGTCTGTCATCGGATTGTAGACGCCAACTGATCTGGCGCGAGAGTGGTACTGCTTATCCTCCAGAAAATATCCAGGAAAAAAGCCGATATCCGACATGCGGTATCATGGTACGGGCCGGAATCATGATCAACAGCCGCACGCGCCTACATGTGGTTGCGAATGGGACTATGACGGGCCAACGATACATTGAGGAAGTTCTACTTCCTTATGTTCGTCTTTTCCGTGGTGCTGTCGGTGATAAATTTGTTATTATGGACGACAACGCAACATGTCATCGAACACTCGCTGTTCAGGATTGTCTACACAGCGAGGGTATTCAAGGCCAGTGCATTCTCCAGATCTAAACCCATTGAAAATGTGTGGGATGCTTTGGGGAGGCAAGTTGCTGGTCGAAACTATTCTCCGACAAACAAGAACACTCTCATCCGTGCACTCACAGAGGAATGGGATAAATTGCCTCAACATCTGCTGAATAATGTTGTGCAAAGTATGGTACGACGTGTGGAATGTTGCATCACACTCCACGGTGGACATATCCCGTACTGATACCTTTCTTTAAGGTGTCTGCTGACTTTTAGATGCATTGTTCCATTTCTCCGTATGCAGATCAAATGAACATTTTTTTTCTTTCAGATGTTTCACAGCTTTTGTACTTTCCAGAACAATAAATTTTCTTTATTCTAATGTCTGAACTGTGTGGCAACTATATTTTATCTTACTAGGCCTCATGTCTCGCTTAATGTTATGCTCTATAGCAATTTGTGATCCGTCCTTAGCAATTGTCCAGCAGTGTATATATATATATTCGACTTCTAATATTTTTTCAAGTATTCCTTAAATTTCATATAATTTAATTAAGTGACGGGATATTAAAGTTGCACTCTCTCTCTTCTCTACTCAACTACTTGAGGGCTTTCGGCGACGGACCTGTGGCCGGGGTATCATGTGATCAAGGTATCGAATCATGGTTGGCATGTCTCGAGTTCGAGCCCAGTGCCACAAAGGCGCGCCGTGTAGGGCAGCGATGCACGCTAAATCTATCGAGAACTGAAATGTCCTCTCGTTGGTGTGGTGTGGTAGTTAGGAGAGGGGGTTCCAGCTCAGGTGTCGCCCTCGTCATTTGACCATTTTTCAAAATTACGAGGTCCATCACTAAAAGCCCTCGTGTAGCTGAACAGTGCGACGTTAATATTCACTCACTTGGCGACGGACCTCGTAATTTTAAACCATGGTCAAGTGACGAGGATGACGCTTGAGCATCGCTCCCTTACACGGTGGATCTTCAGTGGTGTTAGGGTCGAACTCATGACACGTCAGCTACGAGTCCGTTACTTTGACCATTAGGCTACCGCGGCCTCACAATGTGGTAGAGAACTGCATGTTATGAGTAAAAATATGCTGAAACATTTGATGAACTTATAATAGATTTTTGCATAGAAGATAGATGTGTGATATGCTAAAATGACAATATGTAAAAGTTATGAGAATATCGATGACAAATTTTGAAAAATTCAATTTAAGTTTCAGTCTGAAACTTATTCGTTTTTTTTTTCGCACTTAATATTAAATATAGTCGCGATAACAAATTAATAGTTTTACGCATTCATAGATTATAAAAAATAAAGGTATAAATGACATTATTGGGAATAATACGTTTTTATATAGTTTTGAACTCAGACTTCTTTGCAGAAGTGTAGACTATTAAAAGGCTGATGTAGAAGTTAGAAAACTAATATTTAAAATATATGGAAAACAATATCTGCAATTCCATGATCTTGACGAGCAGAAGACGGCATTTTTACTTAGTAGGGCAGAGTAAGCTTAAGGTAGGAGCTTGTGGAGTAAACAACCAGGCCTCTGCAGTTTTGGCAGGTAATGAACTCCCATTTGTTGCTTTCAGTAAGGAATATAAAAATAACAAATACAAAAATAAGTCACGTAAAATTTTATATATTTTAATAACAATGAATTGTGAACTTAATTTCCAATTCATTGTCACGAGTTGGCAGTAACTACGGTACTCTATCGACGTACTTCTTATATATATATATATATATATATATATATATATATATATATATATATATACAGTCAGGTCTCGTTTTATGCGGTAGATACGTTCTACCGAAAACCGCATATAAAAAAATCGCATTAAAAAAGACATTACTTGAATGGAAAAAGTAGGGAACGTTCCTTAGTTTTCTAAAATCGCATAAAACCAAAACAACTAGTTAAAATTAACTTAAAACCGCATAAAAAATTGCAGAAATGGAAAGAAATAGGCTGCATGATAAATTACTTCGAATGTCTGAAAGAAATTCCTACAAAAGCTAGAAAAAAAAACTTGTATTCAAACCTTAATTCATTTTATTTTATGGAAAAGTAATACACATAGTTTTACATTTTTAATCATTATCGCTATCTGATAATGGTTTGCACCGTTTGCGAAGTGGTTCCAAGTCACCTTCATCATCAGAAGAGACTGTCTCTGCAATAGATATTTGCGGTAAAGGCCACGGATTTTCAAACTTCATTCTCGTTCTGTGTAGCTCTTCTTTTTCTGACAATGTCATCAGTAATTAAACTTTGCGATGAGGATTCTTTTATTTTTTTTATAGAGTTCAGGATATCCAGACATGCAGTTCTGCAGCTCACGTTGTAATTTAGAGGCTCGTTCAGAATTGGGGGCATTAATAAGAAAATGATTTTCTAATTTACTGCAAAGTTGAAGACCTTCTTGAATTAATTTTCCAGTGAGGGGAGTTGATTTTTCTTCCTCATCATTATCACCTTCTAGACCTACGACGCCGTCTACAGTTAGATCTAAAGTTAAATCAATAATATCATTGTCACTTAATGCATCACCCACAAGCAATTTATCTACATCATTGTGGCTGAAGGTATTAAAACCATCTCCTCCAATTTCATGTGCCAAATTAATTATTTCATCTGATAGTGTCGATGTTTGAGTGGTTGTATTGTCTGTCACACATGCTGGCCAAATCTTTTTCCAACAGGCATTTAAAATTGTAGGTCTTATTTGAGCGGAAGCAGATGCAACATGAATTAAACAATCAAAAATAGAAAATTGTTTCCACACATCTTTCACTGTTTTGGACTCATTTTCTAGTTTATTCAAGATGAATTTGTACGTTGTCTTAATATAATATTTTTTATGCCTTGATCTAATGCCTGAATAAGGCTTGTTGTATTGGGCGGAAGAAATACTAGTTGAACATTTAGATGTTCTAATTCTGGATGACTTGCTGCATTGTCAACAATTAATAAAACTTTAAAATCCAGAGATTTTTCCTTCATATAGGCTTCCACTTCTGGTACGAAACAATTATTGAACCATTCTGTAAAAATAGCTGTTGTCATCCAAGCTTTCGGGTTAGCTATCCAATGCACGGGCAGTTGTTTTAAATCTTTACCTTTAAGGGCTCGTGGTCTAAGATATTTATTTATTAAGAAAGGTTTCAACATCCGATCTCCTGATGCATTGCTACAAAGTAATAAGGTGACTCGATTTTTACTTGCTTTATGTCCACTTGCAGTTTTTTCAACCTTTGCGATGTAAGTACGATTAGGCAATTTTTTCCAATAAAATCCTGTTTCATCAGCGTTAAATACTTGATCGGCAGAATAGTCCATGTCTTCAATAATTTTCGCTAGCTCCTCTGGAAATATTTTTGCTGCTTCTTCATCTGCTGTCGCACTCTCCCCTGTTATCTTAGTATAATGAAGTGCATTTCTTTTTAAGAACCCGGTTAGCCATCCTTTGCTAGCTGAAAATTCTTTTCTAGCTTGGGAAGTGGAAGTTGATGGTTCTGACTGTTTCATTGAGAGCTTTTTCTTGGATTAAATAACCACTTACAGGAATCCTTCTTTGAACTTGTTCCTCAATCCAAATTGCGATGGCTCTTTCCGTTCTTTCTAATAATACATCCCTTATGTACGATGCAAATTTGGTGCTTAATTTTATACCAGAAATGGCCGATTTTCTTATTGCAGCTTCATTCTTTTTAATTGCTCTGACAGTAGATTCGTCTAAATTAAAATGTTTTCCAATAGCCGTAGATCCTTCTCCTTTTCCTAAGCGATCTAAAATTGCAATTTTCGTTTCCAACGAAATTGACTGTCTTTGATGGGTTTTTTTCTCCACTGGGCCAAATAAAATCTTAGAAAAGAAATTTAAAAAAATTACACTTACGATTTTCTAATGAAAAATGAAACTTTACGACACTCACTTTAAATCCAGAAATCAAAATTCGCTGCTTATTATATTGCAACTTAAATTCGCCACTTATTAAAGTGAAACTTTTATAAAAATAAACAAGACACCACTAAGAGTAAACATAATTTCGGAATAATGATATCGTATCGGTATACTACTGAAATACAACTGAAATAATGAATGCGAATCTAAGACTGTCGCAGCCGAGCCGCAGACGTAAGCACCAAAAAGATACGGAAATTCTCGGAATACTACATCTACGTCTCAGTATAAAAAATAATAATAACAACAAAAATCTAGAAATGTTTGGAATACAAACCGCAAATGTTTGAAATACAAACCGCACAACTTCAAAATCGCATAAAAACAATCCGCATAAAAAGAGACCTGACTGTACTTAACTTTTTTTTGCTTAAAAGTAATATATACAAAATTTAATACTTATGTCATGAATTTGTACGGTTTATAATAAATAAACCGTACAAATTCATGACATGTTGCTTTATCGTAAATGTGCATTATTATTGCATTCAGTAAATTATTATGTATAAGGGGGGGCGCGATAAAAATTGTGATTGAAAAGGGGGGCGCCAGTATTGAAAGTTTGAGAAGCACTGCCGTAATGTGTAAGTATCCATTTATCTTATAACATAGTGCAGAAAGACAGTGGCGAAGCACAGAACATTTGGGCCTCCCTGCAAATTCAGGCTTTGGGCCCCCAAGTTGGATTTTACAAAGAGTTGGTATACTTGGCGACTGTCAGGCTTTGGGCCCCCTAGAACCTACGGCACCCTGCAATATGGGGGTGTATTTTATGCCACTGCAGAAAGGCTATACTTTCATAACCATAAAGCTTTGCTTTGATTGAAAACTATTGTCATATTTCTAAAAAATCTTATTAATCTGGTATTTTCTATAATAAACTTACAAGCTCAGTTACAGTATTTTTTAATTCACAACATATTGATCTTCTGATTTATAACACACCTTTAATGTGACCATAGTGTTTCGCTTATTTGGATGAAAATAAATGAGATATATATCAGATTTTTGATATTTAACAAGATTAAGTATTTTTTATTTATTTATCCGTGATTATATATATGTGGTCACTTCAGGGAACCTGGTATCATATATGAGATTACGTTTTCTTCTTTCTGAGTCCTGTGATCATACTAGTGTTATCTGGATTTGTAATGATTATAAACCATAAATTTTGGCAAAGCATTTATGTGAATTTTGAAATGGAGTTAGGCTTAACAGCAAAAATCAGCTAGTTTTGAACGAATTAAAGGAAGAGAAAATTTAGGTACTTACATATTATCGCAACAATGCCAACATTCAAAATAGTTGGCAACCCTGTTTTTCCATATGTTGTTCATGCTCAATTGACACGACCATGTGCTTCATTTCATACAATCTCACCAAAACAGTTGCAATAATATGTAAGTACCAAAAATTAACCCAGCTTTGGTACAAAAACTTCTGTATGCAGGTAGTTGTACATGGACAGAAACACGCAAGAAATCTGGCATAATATGTAAGTACCAATTTATCTTATAACATAGTGCAGAAAGGCAATGGTGTAACGGAGGACATTTGGGCCCCCCTGCAAAGTCAGGTTTAGGGTCCCCAAGTTGGATTTTACAAAAGGTAGGTATACTCCGCGGCTGTCAGGCTTTGGGCCTCCTAGGACCCAGGTCATTCAGCAATATGGGGGTGTATGTTACGCTAATGCAGAACGACTATACTTTCATGAACATAATACTTTGCTTTGATTGAAAACTATTGAGATATTTCTAAAAAGTCTTATTAATCTGATATTATATATATAATAATAAACACACAAGCCCATTTAAAGTAAGTTTTAATTTACAACATATTGATCTTCTGGTTTATAAAATACCTTTAATGTGACCATAGTGTTTTGTTTATTTGGAGGAAAATGAATGAGATATAAATCAGATACTTGATATTTATCCCTATTAGTATTTATCTGTTCAGGATTATGATTACATATATGTGATCACTCCAGGGAACACGGTATGATATGTGAGATTACGTTTTCCCTTTTCTGAGTCCTGTGATCATACTGGTGTTTCCTGTATTTTATTACAGCAAAGATTTTATACAAATTTACATACAGGAAGCACCATAATAATAAAACAAGTAATTCTTTTATATATATTGCATTTTTTCAGTTAGACTAAGATTTCTGTGTTTTTATTTCTACTGCATTAGTTGGAAAAATATACTTATTGACATAAATATTTTTTTAACAGTTTAAAGCATAGATGAAAAAAGTTTCTTCTTTTTAGATAATGGGACGTCGAAAACTAATTCGTAAACCTGAACCTCAATTGTTTCAGTGGGAAAAAAGTGAAAGATTTGTATCTCAGAAAAAATTATCATAATATATATTCATATTAAATTATACTTGTCCTCTATTAATATCAAGTTTCTTCCATGGAGATACAAAAGCAGAAAAACAAGATGGATAGTAGAAAGCATCATTAAAACACTTTTTTTTTACATTTCAGGTTGGAGGAGAAAGGAGAGAGACAAATTGTCGTTTTTGAGTATTGATTGATTGATTTAATATTAACGTCGCACTGTTCAGCTACACGAGGGCTTTTGGCGACGGACCACGTAATTTTGAACCATGGTCAAGTGACGTGGACGACACCTGAGCTGGCACCCCCCTCTCCTAACTACCACACCACACCAACGGGAGGACGTTTCAGCTCTCGACAGATTTAACGTGCATCGCTGCCCTACACGGCGGGTCTTTAGTGGTACTGGGCTCGAACTCGTGACCAGGCAAGCCACGATCCGATACCTATACCACTCGGCTACCGCGGCCCATTTTGAGTATTGAAATTTAAGTTCTAATTTGAAACCGGTACACTATGTACCAAGTTTTGTCGTTGACAGTTGTCAAGTTAAGCGATAACATTACAATAGGGTTACCAATACCTTTAAATTTGGTTTTGTGGTTGCCATCCATTGTTTTTTTATTACATATTTTTTTAAATTTTATGCTCTTTATTAATTTTACTTTATTATGTATATTGTTATTATAGTATATTAAAATGAATTTTTTTACTGATTTATATTTATGGCAGTATCCTTATTAATTCCATAGAATTTTAAGTAGATTTTTTTCACAAACAAACATTTCCATACTTCCCGTTGTCTACATCGCAGTTTTAGTATTCTTTCATTCATTCATAAAAAGACATTTCAAATATTATTGGTGTTTACTTAATCTTTTATTAAAAGAATATTAGGGCTCCACTTTTAATTTTTATGGACTAAAAGGATTACTAAATTTGCACTTTTTTCTAATAATCTTTTTTTTTTCAAAAGAAAATTCTTATTCTAGATTTAGATTGTGCTTATTTTAGCCATTATGAAATTTGATACACATGACAGCAAAATGAAAATAGTTTACAGGCAGGTTAAATAATTTGACAGCTGTATATTTTATTGAAGATATTTACAATGCCAATTTGCATGACCATGATAGTAAATCTATCGGAAATAATTCTTTTTTTCACCGGCAGAAAATTGTAATTTTACTTAAACTTTATTTTTAATTAAAGCATTTTTAAATGTTCCTTAGTAAACATTCACAAGTGAAACGTGGTATTTTTGGATTTATTAAAAATTATTCGAATTATTTTCAAAATACTCAAATCCCACGAATACATAAAAAAAGACATTTAAAGAATCGGGTTCATAACATTTCACCATTAATCTGTTCACATCCTGATATTGATTTTTTTTAGTTTTTAACGGTTATTATTTTTCCATTTTTCTTCTGTTTCTTTTCCCGGCATTTCTAAATACCTTGTGTTCTATTTCTTTAAATTCTAGTACTCATATTTTTCTACAGTAATAGAACTTACATTTTTGCTTTTATTAAAAATTAGGGCAATTCCTCTATTGTCAAGAATAGGCTATTCTTTTAAATTACATGTTGAGTTCTTAGCGTGAGACCACCTTCTTGGATTGAATACTATTAGATTCCAAAATTTTACTTGCAGTGATTTCAAAACCGCGCCTAAAATACGTTTTTTTGTGCGCAAAGAAATGATAACAAATTAGCTCCCTATATGTATATATTGTTCCAACGAGGGGTATTTTTTGAACAGTAGTTTTTATAAACGTTAGCCTCAGCAAGTCGAGGTGGCCATGGTAGCTCAGTGGTCAAGGTAACAGGCTCGTTGCTGGTATATCATGAGTTCGAATCTTTCGAGCTGTTAAATCTGTTGAGAGCTCCTGCTAGTGTGGTAGTTATGAGAGGAGGGGTACCAGCACCCAAGTGTCGTCCTCATCACTTGACCATGGTTCAAGATTACGAGGTCTGTCGCCAAAAGCCCTTGTGTAGCTGAACAGTGTTACGTTAATACTCTCTCACTCAGCAAGACATGCCTTCATGTGTACTAGTAAAAAATTGTATTTTTAAAACCTTTTACCTTTTGTTTCTGAATTATAAATGCTTTATTTTTAAATTGCATTAGTTTCATTTCTACTTGTAAGCTAAATCTTCATTTTTATCATTGCGATTCATAATTTATTTTAAATTCTGCACATAGTTCTGGTTTTTCTTCTTTTTTTTTTTTCTTTTCTTCTTTTTCATTGGTACAACTGTGTTTAAAAATTTATTTGTCCTTTTATTTACTACATTTTTCCGTAAACAATTCTTCAATCAAGGAATTTTCCGCAAGATTTTCTCAATTTCATGAATTCTCGGAAACGCCAAGTTTATTTTGTGCCTTGATGTGACTTCGTTGATAAACTTAACTTTTGTTCCAATTCGATTGGCTGGAAATAACAGAAGTTGAATCGAAACTGATTGATTCCAAATCTAGTTGAATGTGGATCAGAAGTTTATTGAAATGAGGAAAAAAGTTGGAGTTGATTGAAATAGAAAGGTTAACAAGAAACATAAGTAAAATGCAAATAACGAAATATTCGAAAAATGGAATTCGATTCAAGTCACGTTTAACTCTTTGTAGAAGCTAGCTCATAATATTTTAACAGTATTTTATCTACCTATTCCTGTGAGTCATTATTTTTAGAGATTAATCTTTAAAAGACTCGTTTAAAAACAGCTTTGCAAATTACTCCAATTCAGCATGCAATCTTCTAAAAGTAACATCTTATAATCCTAATATAAGTTTTCATTTAATAAGCAACAACATAATTCACTCTAATATTACTTTAATTTGAATTACTTATAACTATAAAACATTTACTACTTTTCAGTGTAAAATGTATTGTTTCGTAGTAAATATGGAGTTTTGAATTGTTAGTATTTAGTTTTATTATGTGCGCAGTAGATATACCTCCACGTGGTGCACCTGGAAACACTTTTTAGTGGCTAAAAGATCCACAACTTGGCCTTATGTCTCACCCATCTCAAGTTGATACTCTTCGAGTGTTACAGTGGAGCGCTGGTGGATTGCCCCAATCCAAGCTTTAGAGATATGCTACATTAATGAACTGTGTTTCAGTTTTTTTCCTTAATATATACTATAAATGTTCATAATCTGCTATTAGAAATAAAAAAAAGTTTTATTATTTTCTCAATAATCAAAAGTCAGAGTTATCTGATGGCAAGCCTGTACCCCACTAAACATTTATTTAGAAAAAAAATAGCACATTGCTCCATAAAAGTTCGCCACCCGTCGTCTAACCCTTCTCCAGATAATCAAAATGATTCCATAACGTTCCCCCAAAGGAGGCAGTATTACTTTCCCAGCAAAGTTCAGCATCTTAATCTTATAGGGGAGAAGAGTTTTCTGTCTTATATGTGTGTACTCAAACCTCTAAAATTTAGTACGTACATTAATATATGCTATGAACTTTTTTCTCTTAGAATTCGATAAACAAGATGAAATAACTAGAAAGGAGTTTTGCGATAGAGAATATGTTCAGAAAACTACATTAATTTTTCTTATCTCCACAATCATGAAGCTCTTCGATATCGTTTCTATTTTACACTTTTTCCTTCACGTTATGCATAAATTAATACACGTAAGAACTTTCGCGGTAAAATTAAAGGATCTGCATTAAGTAGGGCAGCAAAGCAAACTATCTGCGAACAAAATTTGAAAATTCTTGTGAGTAACGTAATTCTAAGAAAAAATTAAAAACGAAAGTATAGAGCGTCCAAAAAGTATGACAGCACTTTCAAAAATGAACTTAGAAAAAAACCCCAAGATTTTCGTTTACGGTAATGTTCCGTAAACCAAACTCAGTGGTGCAACATCCCAGTGCCGCGATGTATGCTACCACTTAGCCACTGGAATTCTGTTTAATTAAATGCAAAATGGATGGTGGAACATCCCAGTTCTGCAACGTCCTCACTTCGTAATGGTTTCACAGCAAGACCCAGAGCATGTTGTTGCATGGGTCATCTAATTTAAATTATATTAACATATGTGCAGCATAATTTTCAGACTAACTATGAATGAAGTCCACCTTCAAGATCCACAATTTATAAGTGGTATAAAAGATTTAAGATGATAGAAAACATAATATGAAAACAAAATCCATCACCTAACGTGATTTGTATGAACTTGTGACGGATCTATTCGTGGCCTTCGAACTAATCCTCTTGGGAAATCTTTGAGCTATCAATTCGCTTTATTCACAACCAGCCCTTCGGAAGAAGATAATTGTGATATGCAAGTTAACTTACTATAAATACACTGGTGTGCGAAAATTAAGGACGAAGACGAAAAATTAGCATATCAACTGAACGAAGAGGCAGAGCGGACAGAAAGACCAATCAGGAGATTAAATAAGGTGATGTACGGTAGCACATGCGCAGATATGCAGGTAGAGTGTCTGAGTAGTATAAAGCATGTTGTCGGTGTAAGATCAGTATTTCTGGCAAACAGATTGCACGCCGTATAACAGTTAAAATCACACCAAGTTGCTGCCTCAGCGAGAAATGGCGAATAATCAATCTGTTCGACGACATCTGGATGGTTTTTCCCGAGGTCGAATCATTGGGAAGTTGGAGGAAGGCCGCAGTATGACAAGTGTGGCTGCAGAGTTCGGAATTGCTCACAGCATCGTTTCACGACTTTGGAGACATTTTCAAACTACAGAAATAGCTATCCGGGGGTTCAGTAGTGGTCGTCGACGAGGAACCACACCCGCATATGACCGGTACATTGTCTTACAGGCCAGAAGAAACAGGCGGCAGACTGCGAGAGAAATCGCTAGACACACGACACAGGTGACTGGACGACCGATATCGCGTTTTACCGTGGCCAGAAGACTGCACAGTGGTGGTCTGTTTGCACGACGCCGTGTACGGTGTGTACCTTTAGCACCTGCCGATCGGAGAAGGGGTTCTCTGTGGTGCCGGGAACACTGGAATTGGAGAGACAATGAATGGGGACAAGTACTCTTTACAGATGAGAGCAGATTCAGTTTGAGTAGCGATTCTCATCGCATACTCATCTGGAGAGAGTGGGGAAGCCGCAATCACCCCTCGAACATCATTAAAAGGGACAAGTATGGAGGTCGCGGTGTTCTCGTTTTAGGAGGCATCATACTGGGTAGTCGTACAGACCTTCACATCTTCGACGCAGGTTCAGTCAACGGGACCCGTTATTGTAACGAGATTCTTCTTCCATATGTGTGTCTTTTTAGAGGCGCTATGGGTCTGCAGTTCCTTTTCATGGACGACAATGCACCATGTCATCGCACAGTAGCTGCCGAACAGCTCTTAGAGAGTGAGGATATTGAACGTATGGATTGGCCGGCACGATCTCCGGATCTCAATCCCATCGAGCATGTATGGGTTTTCTAGGCAGACTCTTGGCATCTCGTACCTTACCACCAGTAACGATTCGGGAGCTTCGATTGGAGCTGCAAGACGAATGGGCAGCAATGCCTCATTAACTCATTGACACCCTCATTCTCAGCATGGACAGGCGCTGTGAAACCTGCCTAGTGGTCAGGGGAGATCATATCCCCTACTAAAGACCGGATGTTTCTTGCTGGACACCCATCACAGGGATGTTTCGGCCTTCAGTCGCATTGCGCTCCATGCTACTTTTTCAATCAAACTTCTTTTTATCCCTCTGATTTCTCTTTTAGTAAGTGTTGCTTACATATTACACATGTCCTTACGTATTGGGGATCTTACGGTATAAAATGTGTTGATTTGGAAAGCTTTTGTACAAAGTCATATTGAAAAAACCGTCTCGTCCTTAAATTTTGCACACCAGTATAGGTGAGGTTTTCTAGCTTGAGGAATAGAAGAAGGGGAGATATACTCCACAGACAGGTGAGATTGATTTTAAAGGTATATTATTTGATTTATAGAGCTTTGAGTATTATTAGAAGGAAACTTGAAAGCGACGATTGCTCTCTAAGATTTAATTAAGATTAGATTTAATCAGGTAATAAGTTAGATCCCCTGAATTAAGGTACCGACTACGTTCAGAACCGTGATTAAAAAAAAACCGCACAAATGGATAATTTTTGTGATATTTAGTGTCACTTAGATTAGAATAAATGTATAAAATTATTTTAGGGACACTTTGGCAAAATATTAACTTAGAATAACCTTTTTTTCAAAACGTTAGTCTAAATGTTTTACTTTTATACAAAATGCTTCTAAAATAATATTTTCTTATATAAAGTAAAGACTCATCCAGAAAGTCTAAACTATTTTTTTAAAAAAAATCACATTATTTTCAGAGTTACAACCAATTGAAATAATTATCGGCGTTTTTTTCTTAAAATTTCTCCCCTCTGTTGTCGTAAAACATGAATAAACCCACTTCTAAGATGTATATTTTAAAAATTCTAGTTGATCCTCTGTACAGAGGTCTGAGGCATACAGGCAAAATATTATTATAATAGAATCATTTTTCACAAAACGGGAACATTTGGAAAAGAGTTATTCTAAGTTAATTTTTGCCAAAATATTGTACTTAAATAATTTTTTTGTAATAAAATTCTTAAAACAATTTTATATACATTTTCTAACCTAAGTGACACTAAATATCATAAATATTATCCATTTATACGATTTTGCAAAATCACGGTTTCGAACGTAGACGGATACCTTAAAAGAAGGATCCAGTTTGTTAGTCGACTAATCGCTTACGTTTTACTGCCCTTGTTCCACTTCCACGGTTTTCATTGAGACATTCTCTTAATATTATTAGTTGAAATTGTGCTTTTTTTTAGTGCTGAAATAAATAGATTAGATCTGAATCATGTCGAGTGTTTCTTCCCTTTCCCCCACATATCTAGGTGCTCGCAAGCGAGACAAGGGCACTTACAAACTTGGTGTGTTGTACGCAATGATGGTATAAAATGAAATTTTGCAATAATACGTTGTAAAAAAATATGTGTTTTCTTAATGAAACACACAAAAAAACAGCCTTAAGTGAATATCATTTTTAGTTTATTTGTTAAAATTTGAAAGTGCATTCGTACGTCTCTCTTTTGGATACCCTGTTTTCGCGCAGGTAATCTTCAGTGCGCTTGTTGGGTTTTCTATTTAAGGTATCCGACTACGTTTGGAACCGGGATTTAAAAAAAACACATGAATGGATAGGTTTCATAATATTTAGTGTCACTTAGATTAGAAAACATGTACAGAATTGTTTAAAGGACATTATGACAAAAAACAATTTAAATGCAATATTTCGGTAATAAATTAACTTAGAATAATCTTTTTTTTTTCAAAATATTCTGCTTTTATAAAAAATGCTTCTATAATAATAATATTTTTCTTATATAGAGAAAAGACTTCTCCAGGAAGTCTGAACTAGGATTTTTGAACACACACAATTCACATTATTTTCAAATTTATCGCCAATTGAAATACACTCATATCCATAAATTAAAAATAATTCAGAATCACACAGAAATTGAACTCTAAAATAAAAATTTCACCTGTAGAATTATCACACACATCTTGTAGAAGAGTATGCAAATTACAGGAAAACACCAGATGGCGCGGATAGTACGTCACAATGACGAGAGCGTAAGAGAGGGGTATATAAGGAACGGAGGCAAAGAAGTAAAATTGTTCACAAGAGCTTTAAAAGCCTTTCAGTGCAATAACCGTAGTTATCGCACAAAGGAAGCATTTAGATGATTTTTTGGTAGTAGAATTATTGGAGGACTGGAATGTGGACGTACCCAGCGTGAAGAATCTGTGGAAATTGGAATCGCCCACAATATCATCTCTAGATTTTGGCAACGATTCCAAGATGATGGTAATGTGAGTAGATGTTACAACACAGGTCACTCCCGAGTTACAACGCCGAATGATGACCGGTACATATTTGGCAGTTACTGCCAAAAGAAACAGATGGAGCACAGCATCAGACCTGTCTCGTCAGCTCTCTTCAGCTACCGTTACGACAGTTTCAAGGAAGACCGTGTACAGACGCTTAGGGCACATTGGTCTATATGCTCGTAGGCCTGTCAGATGTGTTCGACTTACCGCAACTCACTGTCGCATGCGATTAACCTGGAGTAGAAAGCATACATTGTGGACACCACAACAGTGGTCTTGTGTGATGTTTTCTCCGACGAGTCCAGGTTTAGTCTGATTCTCGCCGGACATTAATATGGAGAGCGCCAGGTACCCGTTACCACCAAGAGAACACCATTGAACGACACCGTTACGGTGGTGCAGGATGGCTCGTTTGGGGAGGAATTATTCTTGGTTCCAGTACTGACCTGCATATTCAGAGTGTAACGATGGCATGCCACATCTATCGGGATGTCATTCTTGAACAACATGTACGTTTTTTTCGGGGCGCCATGAGTGCTGAATTTCTGTTTATGGATGACAAAGCCCATCCTCACCGTGCAAACATTGTAGACAAATGCCTGCAATCGGAGGATATCACAGGTATGGGTTGGCCAGCATACTCACCAGACTTTAATCCAATAGAGTATATGTGGGATATGCTTGGCCAACGAATTGCAGCCCGTCAACCCCCTCCCAGCTGTCTACGGAACTTCGGAGGGCATTGCTTGATGAGTGGTGTAATATTCCCCAAGATCAGATTGATAATTTGATACTCAGCATGCCTAGTCGTTGTAAGGCCTGTATTGCATCGTCCGGGAGACGTACTCCGTATTAAACATTATACTAACCATGTCATACTGCTTTTTGTAAATAGGTTCTTTTTTGAAATTTGCTCCATGGAGTAAAAATCGCTATTTTTATTAATTATATCAAACATATAGCATCTTTTTTGCTCTTTACCTTTTGTTTAATAAATAGATTTTACAAATAAGTCAAATTTGCTTTGGTTCTGTCTCTTTGTTTGCCTGAACTTCATTATCCTTAACTTATGGACATGAGTTTTTCAGCGTTTTTTTCTTAAAATTTTCCCCCTCTTTTGTAGTAAAATATGGATAAATCGACTTCTTAGGTGTATATTTCAAAAAAATTTGTATAGACTCTGTACAGAGGTCTGAGCTATATACAGGCAAAATAGTATTTTTTGAAATATTTTTTCATAAAAGGAGAATATATTGAAAATTGTTCATTCTATGTTAATTTTTTGTCAAAGTATTGTTCTTAAATAATTTTTTATTGTAATAATATTCTTTAAACAATTTCAAAGACGTTTTCTTATCCGCGTGACACTAAATATCATGAAGATTATCCATTTATATGCTTTTGCAAAATCACGGTTCCGAACGTAGTCGGATACATTAATAGTACTATCCATTGTAACCAAAAGTATTCCATAGGTTATGAGTGCTCCCAACGTACTCGAGATGAGGGATCGATGAATTTTATAAATATTCAACCAAGTCAGCGAAAGATCTCGCTTACAGTCGCTTCGAATTATCACTTCTAACTCATAATAATATCGAAGAATTTTTCTAGGCAGTGAATAGATGGCATCTGTAGCGGTCAGCGCAGCGCTGTTGGCAGCCGCTGCTGATAATATAATGCTGAAATCCGGTTTTCTGTATTAGAAATACAAACTAATACAGAGAACCGGATTTCAGCAGTTAAGAAATGTAAGATGTTACCTACGCAAAGGAAATGTATTCCACAATTCACATAGAATAATCCTGCCAAGCTACTTAATAAATACAATGACGAGCACTGAGAAACCTAAGAAGTCATCCAAGAGAGTTAGTTCCCTATAAGTATGAACGAACGTTATTTAAATTAGTCTTTACTTAAATTTCTTATCTTTTCTTCGATTCTGTTGAAAAGAAAGTTTACGTAAAAACACACAAATCCGTAATACACTGTCAAAGAAATGAACGCTAGTGCCAGTAGTACCGGTAATGCAATTGAAAGTATTTCAGAAACAAAAATGAAAAACCACTTTACTTTTTGGGACTAGGGCAGCGTTTCTCAAACTGTGGGGAGGGGGTCGCCCCCTTGGATGCGTGATAACTCTACAAGGGGGCGCGAGCATATTAAAAAGTGGAAAACAAAAGATTATTTTAGAAAAACTTACTAGATTACTGAAAGTAAACAAAGAAAAAATACATTCTGACATAAAAAATAGAATACACATTTACACTTATAAAAGTATCAGTACTGCATAATGTATTTCATAATTAATTTAACAATACTAAGTTAACAATAAGAATAACAATTACCATCATGGTTGTGTCACTATAAAAAAATATAATACTTATCTTGATAATTTGTGTGGTTTATAATGAATCCCTTAACTGCCGATTAAAAGTTATGTGATTCGCTCCCCAATGCCACCGTTTTCCACGCATGCGGCGTGCTTATATGAAGTGTTGGGGAGGTGAACGTATAAAAATAAGCACAGAAAAAATCGTACTTTTAACAGACGTATATATACGTCCGTGGAAAATAACGTTTTAGCTGAGTGAGACGTTTATATGCGCGGTTGGAACTTAATAGATTTAAATCCTATTGTAGATTTAGCATCAATGTATCGTATTATTGAATTCAATAAATTGTTATAGTAAGGAGGGGAGGGGGCGATGAAAATTATGTTTGAATATTGGGTCGCAAGTATTGAAAGTTTGATAATCACTGGACCGGGAGTTTTTTGATATGGTTTTCGAAAATAACACTCTGTCACTTGAATAAAAATAGGATACAAGTAAATGACATTCAATCCAAACATGATAGCAAAGTAGGCGAAGATTGACGGTTGGAACTTTCACCCATCTTGAAAACAATGTAGCTTTTCTGTGCATTTTCGAAGTGTCATTAGAATTAAATGGAATTTTTTACGAAATTTGCGCGTTTGCAGATTAACAATAATTTGAAGGAGATATGTTATAAATAATACCAAATGCACTTTCTTATTTAGCAACGATGCAATAGCTATTAGCTGAAATGCTACTGCTACAAACTCCAAAATTCTGAACAGCTGCAATAGACATTTCAAAACGAAGTTAAGTTTGAGAACCCGTTATGTGGCAATGATTCTAATCTAGTGATGTAGAAAAGAATGAGTATTCGTTGTGAAAAAAAGTTTTATATTAAATTTACATGCTTATTTATAATCATTTTTGAAAAATTTCAACAAATCCCAAACTTGTAAAGTTTTAACCAAAGTTAAGTAAATTTAAAAAATGTGTGAAAATCTTCATTCATGTTGTCTTTGATGCAAACTGAAGTTCAAGCACTTAAAATTCAAATATAATTATATATAATTATTGTTATATTCATTAACAATATGTAACTAGGCACACACACTGTACTTAAACTTCCCTGAACACTTAGGCTTTGAAATCTAAAAAAAAAAAAACAACTAATAAATCTTAATTAGTTTTTTTTTTTCGTTATTATTTTTATCAAAGTATAAGAAAATGTTGCAAATGACTTCATGAAGTTTAAATTTATTCATTTTTAGTGGTTGGAAAATTGAAAAGGCTCCAAATTTTAAAGAGTTTGATGTTTTATTAATTATTTCGGTATCTTATAATAAAATAATCATGTTTCAAAAACAGAAATCTTTGATTAAAATAAGAAAAATGAAGCGAAAGAATATACTTTAAAAAAGATAATTTGTCTAACTATATAAAATAGCAGATTGCACTGACACGAACCAACTTGTTTCAGTTTCAAATTAATATGAAACCAAAAGGGAATTGTAAGATATTTTACTTATGCGTTGGAACTTTGCATAACTTTTAAAATACGAGGTAACAAATAAACACTTCCTGGGGTCTAAAAAAATTTTCCCCCGATTTTTTACGATTGCCCCAGGGTCAAAACCCGGGGTTTCCTGCGAGCCATAAAACTTCCTATCAGTGTCCTGCTGTGTTGCTTCCACCGTCCCCAATTATCTTTCAAGATGTTAAACTTTTAAAAGGGGGAAAGGATTTCAGAAAAGTGCGGCTAATCCGCTTTTGAAAACGTTACTTGAAGGCAGAAAAATCCGTGCAGTGCATTTTCGAAGCATCTTTACACTGACGGAATTTTCCGTGCTATCCGCTTAGAGGGTTAATCATGATTTCTTTTTGTTCTGCTGTTTGTAAGGCAATTGCAAGAGAATTAATGGGTAACATTTTTGAGCTATTTGGTCCATAAACTGTATCTTGCCCATGGGGTTTATATAAAAGAACACAATGATCAGTTTCTTTTTGTAGCTTATTAATTAGAATATTGACAGAAACAGCATCATTTTTATGAGGCTGGGAAAGTGATTTAAAGATTTAACATAGTATGTTAAGTTTTTGTTTGTTGAAAAGAATTCCTTAATGAGACATTTATCTTGATCATTTCTTATTTCCCTGTTACCACGTACATATTCTAATACTTTAGATTTCTCAATACCCATTTGAAAGTTAGCTTTAATGAACTCCCTACAAGTTTTTTTAATTGGTTGAAATTTAATGTTTTGAGGACACAATTCATGATTGTGTTTTGAAAAATATTTCACACTGATGCATTCCCCATTCTCACAAACAACTCTCCGCGCAGTATATTCAATTGGTGGTATTGAACCTTTCATATTTCTACAACTCGTTTTTCTTTTATATATCTCTGAAGTTTCATTTTTAGAAAATTGACAACTGTAATAGGAATAAACATTAATGTCATTTCTTTTACTTCCAGTATCTTTTTTGAAAGATGCAAAACCTTTAGTTCCTTCATGCTCTAACCATAATTGAAAACTTAACTTATCTACAATTTAGATTAATTTCTTTATAGTCATATCTATTCCATGAATCTCATTTCTATGAGATAGTGAATACGTTAAATCAGTGCTTCTCAAACTTTAAATACTGGCGCTCCCCTTTTCGATCACAATTTTTATCGCGCCCCTCTTATGCATTAATAATGTACTGAATGCAATAATAATGCACTTTGACGCTTAAGTTACTGTAGGCGATCTTAATTATAAACCATACAAATTAGTAACATAAGTATTAAATTTTGTATACTACTTTTAAGCAAAATAAATAAAATAATAGAATAATTATTATGTTATTTTTCTTTTCTCTAATTTTTAAATTGAACATATTACAAAATGCGGTAGCTGCTTAGAAGACAAAATATAGATATCTGCTAAATATAGAAAAAGAACTCAGAGGGTCAATTTCTAATAATAAAAGCATTCCTTATAAAAACTTTGCTTTCCAAGACAAGCTCATGGACGTCATTAATACTTAATAACTTGTTCTTAATTTAGTATTAATTAATTAGTTATAAAATATTCTGTGCAGCACTGATAAATTAAAAGTATACCGGCTGTAGTGCTCGCTCTTTGCCCGAGTTCATTTGTAAGAAAATAAAACATTATTGATATAACAGCTGAATTGTAAGGAGAACAAAGCCAACTGCTCGACAATGTTTACAAAAATGTAAAATTATCTTTTTAAAATGGTTGCTCAAATTATAATTAGTTTTAAGCGAATTGTAATTTTAAGCCTCACAGAAATAGCATTTATAATTGATGTTAAATAATGAACAATAATATAAATTTCCGATGAAGAATTTTAACCCGGAATCAGGCGTGCACTCGATACGGTCGAGCAGGGTTATTAAGTCACCCCAATCCTTTTTTTTACGTAATTATTTTATTGAACACGATACAAATTGTGATTCCAGTGAATAATTTAACTAAGAGAAAGTTTACTTACCTACTTTCAAGAATTTTTCACAATTTTTCTTTGGTAACAAATAAACACTTTTGCCAGAGTTAACGATTTCGTAATCTGTGTGTCCCGCACGATAACTTCCGGGTAAAAATTGTATTCATTATGATAATATGTATGTTACGGCCAAAAAAAATTGTGTAAAACGTTTTTTTTTTGCATGGAAAAAAGCGCAACAGTGAAATACATTACTTACAACTTCCCTATAAATGAGAAACAAACACGTAAGAGAGGGGTCATCACTAACTGTACCAATAACTTAGAAGGACATACAGATTACAGCTATAATGTGCAGTATTTCAAAAATAATGACAGTGGTGAATTTTTTATGTTCCTAAATTTCTTCGATTCTGGGTCTGGGATCTGTTTTTTCTCTGAAAGAATTATATGTTAGGCTTAAAAAGAAAGCTTAGTAAAAAAATCTCTCATCATGGGATTACAGCAAATCAAATTAAAGTTTTTTTTTCTTTGGTTATATGATCAAAGATAGATAATTAGGTATTGAAGAAGTTTTTATTTTTGATGACTTAATATCGCGTAACTATAAATTATATCTGAGTAAAAGTGCATTTTTTATTATGTCTGAAAGTATTTTGTTTTAATTCATTCCAGTAAATTAATTGTTTTTAAATCTTCTATTTTCGATATGCTCGCGCCCCCCTCGTAAGTTTATCGCGCACTCCTAGGGGGCGTGCTCCACAGTATGAGAAGCACTGCGTTAAATACCTAAATCTACAGTTACACTCAGGATAAGGCAAAATTAAATCTGAACAGATTTTGATATGGTTTATTAATTGGTGTTCATATAAAAAAAATTGGGGGGCAGATACTACGTTTAAATAATGATTTTTCTTCCCTTTGATTAATTAACTCTATTTTCTCACTTTTAATAATGTTATATCCTTTGCATACTTTACGGTGATTTGCAAATGATTGTGAAGAAAAATAAGTATTTCTACAATATATACAACATCTTGAATATCCTTCATTAACAGGTGCACCTCCAAAATAAATTGGTTATTCAATTTTATAATAATAATTCAAATATTTACATGAATTTATTATATAATTTTTTCTCTTTATCCTAATTGATTTTGCTACAAACTTCATGCTCTTCAAAATATGTATTACTCATTAACAATGTTTGGGAACCTGATAATACTATAGAATCACTTATCTCATATTTAAGCCTATTTATCATCGTGTCTTGTGGAAAAAAATTATCACGAGATCGGTGAAACACACAGGTATTTGCACGGCAGAAGCCAGAAAATAAATTTATCTATTAATATGTTAAAAACCTGGAAAGTCTAAATGTCTTCTGGAAAAAATTTATCACGAGATCGGTGAAACAGGTATTTGCATGGCAGAAGCCAGAAAATAAATTTATCTATTAACCCTCTCTAACTGGATACCTTCCTCCTGAAAAGTTATTCCGAAAACGTTTTACTCTTATATTGCTATTCCCTTCAAAAATGCAACAGACTTCAATTCTTTCCCCCTCTTAAAACTTGGGAGGTCGAAAGGGGACAATTTTATGACTTAATTCGGCGTCTTTAATCAGTAAGAACCAGGATAGCAATCGTTTACAGCTAGCTGTTAAGTTGCCTTGGGCAATCTTGTATGAAAACCGTAGTACCATTCTGTCGTTTTCCCGCTAGATTCAGTCACAGTAAATTTAAATCAAAATGCAGAGTAAAAAAAACATGAAATAAATGGCGTGTTAAAAGTTGAAAAATAGTTATATTTTCTTCAAACAAAATTTATTTTTCTGTCATTTTTTAAAAATTAAAAAAAAATATTTTGGTACTGCAATTTGAACTAGAAAAAAGCATCCTGTATTCATTTTTGAATATGAGAATAAGAAATCGCGCTCACTTTCCTGTTTTTAAATAAAGTTATGAAGTAAAAAGAGTAAAGGCCCTATCCTTTTTTTTAAAACAATAAGACAATAAATGGTGCATACACGATGATTATATATTTATGAAATAAAATAGATCTTTCTCTATTCAATTATATTTTTAATGTAGAATAACATAAAAAATGATTTCAATACTTTTAATTTATTTAAATTTAAATCATATAAGTGATATTTTTATGTTAACTGAATATTTTTCGGAAAAAATCTAAATTTTCATTTCTAGTGCTCTCCTTTTCGAACTCCTTGTATTAAATAAAAATATCTTTTCTACATCGGCATTTGTGATGGACATAACACACATTCAGTCAATAATTTTTAATTTTAATGGGGGATATACTTCTCAAATGCGCATGACAGTACTTCTAACCATTTTCAACTCAAGTTAAATTTCTTATCTTTCTGTATCTTTTATTACAAAGAAAAATGTCACACATCGATAACTACATTTTCACACAATTCAGTCATTACAAATTCTATTGTGAGAAAAGTTCTCCCTAATTAATTTTGTCTTTCAAAACAGTACACTTAAAACAATTTTGTTCAGTGAATGTAACCGACAGTTCCACAATGTATTCATACCAAATTTTAAAAACAAATTTAACACTTGAAAATGTATCCTGTATTAAAATTTTCAGTATACACAAATATTTCCTGCTGTAGGGAAGATATAGTATGAGAGATGTGGTGTGCGGTTGTGAAAGAATGTTTTCGTACGTGTAGACTATTTTTAAAAATTTAAATATCACTGAAGCTGATCATTTAACTGCAAATGAGCCTTATTTTAATGTGTGCTGGTATCAAAGTAAAACACTTTACAATATTAAACAGCTAATGGGTTTATACTCAATATCAAACTATTCGCAAAATGGCTTACAACTTCTGTTCAAATTGTAAAGAAACTGAAATATAAATATATCTTACTGCAGTCAAAAACATTCATAATATGTAAAAAATATCCTATTCCTCCACTTATTTCAGTACATTTTAAAAACTGTAGCTGAATGTAATTTTTTATATTTATAAACGAGGCATAACAGCTCACACAGTCGTAAAAATGTCTTTATCATTTTTTAATATACTACTATAAAACGTATATATGGATTGTAAGATCAGTTGTAAAATCCTAAAAGCTTTTAGAGGAGCTAAAAATATGTAATTTTGGATTGATCAAATGTTTAATATAATACACAAATATACATGTTATTAAGCAAATACATTTGAAAAATAAAACTTCCTTCTGAAATAAACGTAATTGAAAGAAAAATGTTTAATTGCAAATGAGTGGAAATACATGTTTATCTAAGGGGTATCCCCAAAGTGAGGTAATCCTAAACTTAAAACTCAAACTCAGAGGCACCACAATCCATGAGGGCCAGGAACTACTGTGCCCATCATAATACACGTGACCATTAGACGCTGAGGTGCATGAACAGATGTCCCGATTTGGTGGTCTGTCTGAAGAGAGACCTTCAGTGTTTAAGACCCGAAACAGGCTTGGTACTCATTTATCGACCCAATGTAGCGGGGATGAAAGGCAGAGTCGACCTTGCGCAGCCCGTTAATAGAACCCCAGACCTGTGGTGTGGAAGCACTAATCACTACCACTCGATCCTATTCGGTGAAAAATAAAATTTAATGTTAGAATCTTATATAAATCCCTAATGAATGAGGGAGTCCAAACTTTTTTTTCTTCGTGTAAACTGTTTAGACGGAAATGGTTAATTATGAACATTTCACAAGTTGCATAAATTAAATTAACCGTTATAGTTTACATAAATTTTTAAGGGTGCAAAAGGTGTATTTCGGCTGCACGAATAAATTTTAAAAGGAATACGGTTACGAAAAAGTAGTACAAATCTATCTAAAGTAGGGTTGGTTACCTTACATATTGTCAAAAACAGCAATGTATTGGAAGCCAATTCCACAATTCATTGTTATAAAAATGTGTGGAACGTTACAAGATTTATTTTTGCTTTTGTAATTTATATATATATATAATTTTTCCTGGGAACTTTAAAAATAGAGCGGCATCCATCAAAACCGCGATTCTCTCTCTGTTTTTCCAGATCGCCCCTGACTAAGCCGGCTCTGCCATAGTAAGTGAAAATGCCGGATTTTGTTTGTCAAGATCATTTTATAGCAGACTGCCTTTTCCATGTATTTTAGATGGTCGTTTTATATTTTCTACATCAATATCTTAATGTCTGAATTTAAAATTACATAAAATTCTTGACATTCGCATCAATGACCATTATAATTTTTATTAGTATATGAATGTGTCATCACACGATTACATGACTGTTATTAACATATTATTTTAACCATTTAATTACTATTAAATATAACATAACGCAGACAATTTTTCTGAACTTTAAAATAAATATTTCGAAAGCTACTTCAGATATACTCAAAATTTTTCACTCCTACGCTTTAACTTCTCAGTTTTGCTTCTATGTAAAACTTTATTGTATATTCGTCGATTTTTTTTAGTATATTTTTGCTCTTAGCATTCAGTTTTCAACCGAATTGTATGAAATCTTCGAAATATATTAAAAAATACCAAAAAGCTATATAATAAAATTTGAAATTTATATTATACTCAAAGAGTTGCTAGAACTTATGGTAAATAATGTTTAACTGCGCAATGCATTTTTTCGAAATTTCAAATGGAATTTCTAACATAAAATTTCTAGCTTTATACGTTCGAGATTTCAAAAAATATCCAGATTTTAATTACTTATTAATTTAGCCTTTAAAAAAGATAAATGTTGAGGTATTTGTATAAATAGATATTTTGAACAATAAAATTCGAATGTTTTTGAATAGCTCGAATTTAAAATTGATTTTTATGTTTATTTATATGCATAAATGTCTACTGTAAATGTTTCCTATATTTTTGATTACTATTTATTCAAACATTCATGTTATAAAAAATGTGTGAAAATCTTCATTCATGTTGCCTTTGATGTAAACTGAAGTTCAAGCACTTAAAATTCAAATATAATTCGGTGTATTTTAACAATATATAACCAGGCACTGTACTTAAACTTCCCTGATTGATTGATTGAATATTAACGTCACACTGTTCAGCTACACGATGGCTTTTGGCGACGGACCACGTAATTTTGAACCATGGTCAAGTGACGTGGACGACACCTGAGCTGGCACACCCCTCTCCTAACTACCACACCAAAGGGAGGACGTTTCACCTCTCGACAGATTTAACGTGCATCGCTGCCCTACATGGCGGGTTAAACTTCCCTGAACACTTGGGCTTTGAAATCTAAAAAAAAACTAATAAATCTTAATTAGTTTTTTGTTCGTTATTATTTTTATCAAAGTGTAAGAAAATTTTTCAAATGATTTGATGAAGTTTAAATTTATTCATTTTTAGTGGTTGGAAAATTGAAAAGGTTTCAAATTTTAAAGAGTTTGGTGTTTTATTATTTTTTTCTTTATCTTATAATAAAATAATCATGTTTCAAAAACTGAAAGCTTTGATTAAAATAAGAAAAATGAAGCGAAAGAACATACTTAAAAAAAGATAATTTGTCTAACTATATAAAATAGCAGATTGCACTGACACACCCCAACTTGGTACAGTTTCAAATTAATATGAAACGAAAAGGGAATTGTAACACATTTTACTTATGCGTTGGGACTTTTCAAAACTTTTACAATACGAGGTAACATGTTAACACTTCCTGAGGTCTAAAGAAATTTCTCCACAATTTTTTACGATTGCCCTAGGGTCAAAACATGGGGTTCCCTGCGAGCCATAAAACTCCTGCTGTGTTGCTTCCTCCGTCCCCAATTATCTTTCAAGATGTTAAACCTTAAAAATGGGGAAAGGATTTCAGAAAAGTGCGGCTAATCTGCTTTTGAAAACGTTACTTGAAGGCAGAAAAATCAGTGCAGTCCATTTTCGAAGCATCTTTACACTGACGGAATTTTCCGTGCTATCCGGTTAGAGGGTTAATATGTTAGAAACCTGGAAAGTCTAAAATATGCAATTATAAAACTTTCAGAAAATGAAAGTATAAAAACAATCGAACAATCACTTAGCAAAAACTAGAATGTCACTGAAAGGAAAAATTAAACATGCATAAAATCAAAGCACAAAATATAAAAAAATAGTACAATAAAATAAAGCAAAATTTTAATTAATAATTATGAAATATATCACTAAATCATCTTGTTTATAGTTTGGCAAAAGCTAGAAAATGAATATACAAATGCTAAAAACCTGGAAATTGTAAAAACCAAATGGAAAATAAACACAATATTAAAATAAAACAATTCAATAAAAAATGGAAGATTAATACAAAATTAAAAGTATGAAAGTAGTAAAAATAGTAACCACTTAATATATAAAGAGTAAAATAAAACAGTTCAATAAATAATGAAAGATTAATACAATATAAAACTAGTAACAAAAATATTCAATATCGTAATAATATTAACTGCTTGATAACGAAGCAACCTCACGGCACGAGAGCTATTGCGAGAATGATAATGTGGGTTCATTGAGGCCAAACGATAGACTTGGCGATTTTCGAAAATAGACCAAAAATTTAACAGTAACACATCTAGTTTTTAGATTATAGACTTAAGTGCCTCCAAAGAAATTGAGCATTTCACGTCCGGTCTTAAGTTTCCTCTTATACTTCAGTAGCCTCCATATCCCACAAAACCTGAACTGAACTGAAATGATCATGTTAGTGTTCTTTCGCAAATC
>BMAU01009683.1:0-118304 GCA_019973935.1 Trichonephila clavipes | reverse complement strand
ATACATGCAGTTTGAATTTATTGAGTACATATATTAAAATTTCCAGGTGCTTGGTTTTTAGATTTTGATAAGTAAAGATTAAATATTTGGAAACTAGGTTAATTATTACGATCAACAAATCTAACATTTAATATGTATAAGAAGTAAAAGGAACTCTACTATAGCAATTTTAATAGTATATAAGGATTTTTCAAATTTAGATTATATACATCATTTTCTTGCCATCAAATTTACAGTCTTAAAATTATTACATGGTTTCAAAACCTTTCTAACGAGTTTTGATAAAATTGTGAACATTTCTTGAAATTCATTTCCTCAAAACTTGAAATATAATTTTGTAATTTGCATTAACCATTATTCAACACTACCTCAACAAAACATAAAAGAAACATCTCAAATTCTGTTATAAATAAAGTATTTAAAATCAGAAAAGACACTTTTCTAATGAATTACTACCTAGACTTTGAAAAGAAACAAAATTTAGCTGACAATCAAAAGCTCCATGAAAAAAATGTGAATGAAAGGAAGTCCTTGGTGAAAACGAACAGCAAAAGCTGAAAATACATATCTCTGTAGAAAATCATGCGATTCAAAGAACCTTAGCAAATAAACTACAAGTATCGCAATCGACAATTTGTCGTTAGATAAGGAACCTTGGCTATAAAAAAGAAATAATCCAGTTAGTCGTCAATAGTCCATTAAGTCCGTAGAAAATGAAGAAAACGTGCTTTACTTCTATTTTTGATGTTAGATAAAAAACATTGATATCTTCTAATGAAGAACTGTTTCATCTGTTATTCACAACTGACAAAACAACGGTGCAATATATTTCACGCAAAAACGTAGCTGTTTTGTAAAAGGCAAGTTGGCAATCAGGTGTTATGAATGGATAGTAATATAGCTCTCAATGCTTAACAAAGCCATTTTTTATAAAACCAAATTGATTCTAAATACTCACAAAATAAAGTTTTGAAACACTTGATCAAAGAAAGTAAATGTCTTTACCCTCAAAGATACATTGTTTTCACTAAGACTCTGCACGAAGTCATTCCGCAAAGTCAACTTTAACATGGCTTAAATGTAAAAAATAATAATAATAAATGAATACATGTTCTTCCTCTTAATGACAAAGATCAGCCTCTGACTGTGTTACTTGCGATTTTTTTATAGGGGTGCTTAAAAGAACACAATTAAATAGATATTATGCAAGAACGCTTCATAGGCTTTAAAAACAATCACAGAAAGAAAAATACCCCCCCCCCAAATTGGTCGATAAAACTGTTTCAGGTATGTCGAAACGCGCGCGCGTTTGCTTAAAATGTAATACACTAAAGGATACAACGTTGAAACTCTCATGTTAATTACTTAATTGAATAAAATTTATGATGTTTTGAATTCGGTCACATTTTTTTGCTCAACCGGTAAACTATCACATTGTTGACTAATAGTGTCGCCCAGATTGGCTAAGAGCATCCCATAAGTTACGAGCGAGCCTATTGCACTGAGGAGAAGTGAGGGTTCGATTTTGTACACTTTCCACAAAGTCAACGAAACATCTTTCATACACTCGCTGCGAACCATCATCTTTAGCTCTTCATAGTCTTGAGGTACCTTAGCAGGCAAGGAAAGAATGGCTTCTTTCGCAGTCGAAAATGCTCTATTGGCAGCAGATGCTGAAAGTATTACCATGCAAACTAATGAGAAGAAATAGGTTTCCCCAGTCAGAGGATGCACGTAACCATCTATAGAAAAAATTAGTACTCCAAAATGTATATAGAATAATCCAGCCAAACTACTCAGTACAATAATGAACGCTGAGAAACTTAGATAGTCGTCCATAGATTTCATGAGGCCTGTCAGCTCAATATATCTCTGAATTAAAGGTAGATGAGAAAAGTCTTTACCTAAGTTTAATACTCCGTTTTCTATTCTGTTAAAAAGATGCTTTACATATAGACAAACAAATCCGTAATACCCTGACAGTGAACTAAACACTAGGCCAGAAACTGCTGGAATTGCAGTAATGCACATTGCAGGAATATATATGGTATATTGTTTTAATTCTGGAAGATTGTAACGAGAATTTTGAATTGAATTTCGGTGAACTGCATATTCGTTCGAATAAAAGTATGTTGAAATATAAACAATATTCAGTAAAAGAATGAAAATAAAGTAAGCAGAGATAGCTGCACGCAATTTTTGTCCATTTTGATAGCAATGCGACATTTGTGAGCATTTCAAAATTTTCATCAGTATTACACGGATTTGCTCACGAGATCTATACGTCTGTATGTTGACAGCAATTTGGAGAATTACAAGAAAAAAAATTGAAACTTGAACTTTTTTTTCCTCCAGCAATAGTACTGAAAATATTTGAGCTATTATTCCTAAGCCCTGCAGAAATCTGAATAGATATTGTAGAGATTTTGAAATGAAGCCACAAAAGCTGTTTTGTTTGAAAACTCTATGAGATGGTAAATATTCCAAACCAGTCAAGTTGAAAAGAAACACAACTGGTAGGAAAGATTTTTCGAGTGGATTTATTTGATTATTCATATTTTCTTTTCTTTTTTACTTCTTTTTTTAAAAATAAATAACACAAAATTCTTCAAGGAAAACTGTTGTTTCTTTTTTACATTTTGAACGTTATTTTTAGAATGAAACCAGAAAAATATTTTATGAGCTGTTGGGCATAATTTTGTGAGAATTTAAAGTAGGTTCAGATTTTTTTTCGTCCGTAGCCAAAGTGTTTGCAAGATTATTGAAATGTGATTATGCTTCATTTCTCTGAATCTTTCTTGAAGCGTTTTTCTTTTCTTTTAAATATTTATCACTCATTCAATGAAAGGCACGATTATTATTCCATTCAAGCGCGTATCAAAATTGTTTTACATTTAAAATTTTCATTAAATGTTTAATCTTTTCCTGTAAAACAAAATAAGTTGCATGCGCTTACTAAGTTGAATATTTTTTTTAAAAAAATAACACTACAATACTATTAAATCTTTTCTACGTACATATTTTCTTATGATCCATTTACAGATTTTTAGACCTTACTGTTTAATACAAAGTACATTTACCCAATGTCCTAATTGCTATCAATAACAAGAATTGATCTATCGATTTGTAAATTTTACGTCAATTTTTTAAATGAAAACTTATTTTTTCACTACGCAAATTACCTGCGTTCTAACAAAAGACAAGTTTTACAAAGACAAGTTACTCAATAAATTAAAGTAATAAAAAACAATTATCTTGAAAGTGTATCATATTACTTTAACAATGGAAATAATCTCGATTGAAAAGTTATACGAATATTATGAATCGATGTTGCTTTGGAGATAATGCTTCGTGTTTTTACATATTGATATCCTAAAGTTAAGATACGAAAAAGTCGTTTATGTTTAGAACAGCATTTCTCAAACTGGGGGGCGCGATAACCCTACAAAGGGGTGAATGTAAAAGATTTTTAAAAAAATTATTTTACTGGAATGAAGTAAAACAAAATGGTTTCTGACATTATAAAAATACTAATTTACACTGATATAATTTATATATATCATCTGGCGATATACGTCATCAAACACATAAAAGTTTCTTCTTCAATACCTCATTAACTAACTTTGATCCCATAACCAAATAAAAAAGTACATTTTGTATGATTTTCTATAAGCCCATGAGGAGAGATTTTATATAACGTTCTCATTTTAAACCTGAAATAATATTCTTTCACAGAAAAAACAAAATCCAGACACAGAATGAAAATTTTTTTGAAAGATAAAAAATTCATCACTGTTTTTTTTTAAGTACTATACATTAGCTGTAGGCAGCAGAATATATTTGCTGACCTTCGATATTACTGGTACGGTTAATTCCAACTCCGGTCTTATGTGTTTGTTTTTAATTTAGGGAAGCTGTAAATAATGTATCTCTGTTCAGCTGTTTCCTATGTAAAAGAGTTTTATACTTAGAAAAGCACAGAGAGAGATAGAGCACTTTGAAGGATTTCTTGGACAAGATTTATTTTTATGAGTTTTCGCAACAAATATAAAGCTTACTGAAAAACATGTTTTGCAGAAATTTTTAGAACTAACAACCATATTATTATATTGAATACCCTTTTTCTCGGAAGCGATCATGTGAAGCACAGAGTTCACGAAATCGTTCATTCTGGCAAAACTGTTTATTTGAAACCTAAAGCCCTGACACTATCTTCCTGTATGACAGTCCTCATGGGAACTAAAATACATTTGCCACATATCTCAATCTTTCTTATATAGGTGTGGTAAACGTTTTTCTCCCTTACAAATCTTAAGATACTTGTTTTGACTGAGTTTCCGGTGCGACAAGTTTTTCCCCTAAATATTCTATATGGCCAAGCTGCATTTTCCCGCTATGAATAAATTATTAATTTTGATTGCCTTGCTGTACGACCTATTGTGATTTATAAATGTAAATGAGCAGGATATAAAAAAAAGAAATGGGCATCTGTGATCTCCACTGAAGAAAAACTAATCAGACAAGGGAAGAACCTGCTGAAATAATGCATAATAATCATGATAGCGAAAGTAAATTCGAGAAAAGCGATGAATATGATACGAAAGGAAAGTTTTCAAATGCTTCCTAAACAATTCCATTATCTAAAATATGATGCCATAATAGTACTAGAAGACACACTTCGCCATATCAGAAACATACTAGCACAAGCAAAAGTTCAACATGCAATTTGTCGATCATCAAAGGACAACAAAACTACAATGACTACAATACTATGGCAAGTTTGCCTGCAAATAACATTACTATAATGTTAGTGAAAAGTGTCTGTTATTTGAGTCTTTATTTAAGGTCACGCACATTTGAAACATTTTAGTTCAGTTTTATTGGATTTTTTCCTAAAACTATTAAAGAAAAATTGAAAAGTTCTTGGCAGTAGGTAAGTATACTTTCTTTTAATTTTATTATTCACAGGAATCACGATTTTTATCGTAAACAATAAAAAAAATTATACAAATAGGATTGGGGTGACTCAATCACCACGCGAGGCCATTAACGTTATTATCGAGTCGTCTGCTCCCGGTTAAAATATTTTGAAGTCTTCTCGCTTTAAATATTAAAAATAACACAATTATTCTTCTCATCGGAATTTTATTTTAATTTACTTTTTTTTTAACTTTAGTTCAAAATGCTTATTCTGTAAAGCTTAAAATTAAAGTTCGTTTAAAACCTTTTTTTTTTATAAGAGCATTCATTTAAAAACAAATATTTTACATTTTGGTAAATATTGTCGCGCATTTGAGTTTACTCTGCTTGCAATTCAGCTATTATATCAAGAATAATATTTTATTATTTTTTAAAAAAATTAACTCGTGCAAAGAGAGGGTACTTCTGCCAGTATACTTTTAATGTATCGGCGCTGCACAGGGTATTTTATAAGTAATTTCTTAATACTAAATTAAGAAGATTTTATACCGCAAAAATGACAGACCTATCGTTTTTTTATATTTTTATTTAATCTTATTCTTTGCATTATTATCTTTCGATTGATGTATCACTTATGCGCATGTCGGAAAGTTAAATGTTGAATAAAACTTCATTTGAAAACAAATTAGGCAATTCAGCCACGCCCCCTTCTTAGAAAAAAAGCTAGAAAAAGCGTTTTGATCAAAAATCTATTTTATAAAGTGAAATAATAACATTATAAAAGGAATGTGTAATATATAAAGCAGAATATTACCGAGACAATTCAATACAATCATTTTTTTTCCCTTTGTGAAATGTGTGCATGTAAAATTTTTGAATTGAGGTATTTTATATTAATACTTTTATATTTTCTGTTCTTAATCCTCATATGTTTTTCATGCAAATATAATACTTAAATATTATAAGAAGAAAAAAACTAAAATTTCTGTCGTAACAGAAAAAAAATTTTTTAACATGTTTCTTGAATTCTCTTGTGCAATTAATTCTCTCTAATAATTGATCATTTATAAAAATGTATGGGTTGAAAAAATATGAAAATGCAATTATTTTAAAGAAAAATGTATCACTAATATCTTAAAGTGGTATTTTAAGTTTATTTAAGCTTATTATAATTATTTTTTCAGAATTATAAATTTTAAAGTGGTTTTTCACAGTTTGTGTTTTTGGTAACATTAGTGCATTCAAAATGCTACTCCTTCCACAATTATTTACCAATCACTTCCATTTTTTATGTGTATTGCATATAAAGCATGTAATAAAATTAGGGATCCATTTTGCTGTAAATTGAATACTTTTTTTAAAAAAAATTAAATATAAGAGATATCAACTTTTTGTTGATTTTCAGCATGTAAATCAACATTTTATGTTTGTTCTCTAAAACGAATTCAGTTATTGTAAAATCGATTTCTAAAGTTGTTTATATTATCCATAAAAATATTAGAAAAAAAATTCAGGTTAAAAAATTATTAATTACAGAATGAGTAAGATTTTAAAATTTTCCAAATTTTCTGCAAAAAATTTAAATTTTTAGAATTGTGTGAGTAATATGTTAAAAATTTCATCTCATATCATTGTCTGGAATAGAAAAACTATATAAAATTAGAAAACATAATTTTTAAATACATAATGGAAGAAATTAGCTCAAAGTATACCAAGTCCAAGTTCCCTTAACTTGTTACTATTTATTTATTAGATTGCAGAGACAACGAGAAATTTCAGAATGAGATTATGTAATGTACATAAATATAGCATATATTGATGCCAATAAATTTACATGAAATACTTAAGTATAAAGGAAAAGGAAAATTAAAACAAACACTGGGTAGAATTTCGAATATTTTAAATTTTAAGACGTTAAGAACAAATCTATATCTTTAAATGTTTTGATTCATTTGCATGAATATTTTATCAGATTTTATAAATATTTACAAAAATAAAGCTGAAAACTAAAGAGACAATGTTTACAATTTTTTAAGGTATTCGAACACATTGAAAATGACCAAATTCTGACAAGACCGATAGTTTTATTTTCTATTTTATTTAATACATCTATATTTTGGCTTTACAAAACATACTTTGTTTTGATTCTAGGCTTCTTAAAGGCCAAGTTACAATCAATTTTATTAAGTTAGAAAAACCGGAAGTGGTTCTTTGATCTACCAGAAGTGGGCATTTAAATTGTTTGAAATCTATCAGGGCGAGCCTGATCACACAAAATATTACAAATGTATTTCTGTAAAACTTTTTGCACTTGATATTTATACTATTTTCTAGAGAATGCACTAAAATATTTCTTACAATATGAATATTAATTGAGTTAGGGAATTTTATTTAAATAATGGTCTCATAAAGGCGTTATTTTTCTTATAACGTTTACTCAATCACATCTCTAAAAGTTTCAAATTTTATTAAAACATTAAAATTTTAGTACATTCTCTAGATAAATGCCTCTAGATTGTTTTAGTAATTCTTTTACTAATATAAGTTTTTATTACTTTTTTCTCTAATTGCTTTGAAGTTTTACTGAAATATTGCTAAAATTTTACATATAATCAAGATTTTTATGAAATTCCGGCAATTTATTTTAAATATTGTTGATAAAATATTAGTATTTATTGGTATTGAATCCTAAAAAAGCCTTTATATGTTTAAATATGTTATTTTGTCAAAAAGTACTCTGAACGTGTTCGGATACCTTAAAGAAACATTCTACGGAAAGCCACATTTACGCAAAAATAACAATATAACAACTTAATATTACTAAAAGAGGGAAAGATCAGATTTTTATAATCCAGAGAAAATGTTCGTAATTTAGAATCATTCTTGGAAAGAAAATAGAGTGAAAATCTACGCGAATTTCTTTTTTCATTAATTGTAACATAAAAGAAAGTTTTGATTTTTAAATAAAATTTCTTCATTTGAAACTTTCTCAATATGGAAGCAAAATAAGTGCTGTCGTAAACCTATAATACTATCTTATTTTATCTTATCTTATTCAACCCTTATTTCATCTTACTTGATTTCTTTCATCTTGTTCTATGTTTAAACTATGCTACGCTAACACACATACTCTAAACAAGCATTTTTCTTATTATATAAATAACATATAACAAAAAAATTTTTATGTACAATCCCGAATGTCAAGTTTTAGTAATCTTTCAAATATAAAGTTTATTAAAGTTTAAAACACATAAAAATTAATTTTAACTTATTTAACTTTTATTATTAAAACTAGTTTGAAGTTACTGAAAAAGAAAAACTTACGGTACTTCAAATTTTACTCGATATTTCTGTATTTTTGAAAATAAATTGTTTTTCTTTTATTCAACAAAAATCCAAATAAGAGTTTTCAAAAAAGTATAAAAATCATTTATAATTTCATGAACATTTACTACATAAATATAATGTAAAAATGTATAACTAAGTATCACATTATATATATATATATATATATATATATATATATATATATATGAAAACCACAAGTTCTTAATTTAAGAATTACATATTAAACCTCGTACGATATACTGGATCAATCAGAAGAGACGTCCGACAAAATTATGTGAGTTTAAGAACTTCCAGTCCGCATTTCATACAAACACCGAGATTCTCTTGAAAGTTCACCAGCAAAAGATTTCTTTTTAATGACACTACGCCAAGTGTTTTCCAGTTTTTTTTTGTGTGTGTGATAGTAAATAAATTTTGAATTTTACTTAAGAATATGCTTCTTTGTACTAAATGATTCTTCATTACTACAACAATCGTTGCGACCGCAACTTTTCTAATGGAAATAAAAAAAATTTTGTAAGTAAAACAAGCCATTCACCAGCTTTGCACACACACACACACACACACACACACACACACACACGCACACACACACACACACATACACACACACACACACATATATAAATATATATATATATAAAGGGTGTTGTTTCTAGAGTATAGAACTTTAAATTGTAATAAAACAACGATGTATTTTTCGATTGACATGACGTTTTTTTATTCGAAAGATAATCTTGTGGCATTACATTTTAAATATGATTTTGGCATACGACTGCCACAAAAGGGCTCGGATGTAGTCCAATCTGGACGTCCAATTTTCGATGACTTTTCCAACATTTGTGGCCGTATATCGGCAATAACACGGCGAATGCTGTCTTCCAAATGGTCAAGCGTTTGTGGCTTATCCGCATAGACCAATGACTTTACATAGCCCCACAGAAAATAGTCTAGCGGTGTTAAATCACAAGATCTTGGAGGCCAATTCATAGGTCCTTAACGTGAAATTAGGCGGTCACCAAACGTGTCTTTCAATAAATCGATTGTGGTATGAGTTGTGTGACATGTTGCGCCGTCTTGTTGGAACCATAGCTCCTGGAAATCATGATTGTTCAATTCAGAAATGAAAAGTTAGTAATCATGGCTCTATACCAATCTCCATTGACTGTAACATTGTGGCCTTCATCGTTTTTAAAGAAGGATTCCACCAGCCCATAAAGCGCACCAAACAGTCAGTTTTTCTGGATGCAACGGTGTTTCGACATACACTTGTGGATTAGCTTCACTCCAAATGCTGTTGTTTTATTTGTTGACGTAGCCATTCAACCAGAAGTGCGCTTCATCGCTAAACAAAATTCGCTTATGAAAATCAGGAACAACGGCAATCTCGTTTTGGGCCCATTTGATGAATCTGTTCAGGCGTGAGTCTATTCATGATAATTTGCCAAACCGAACTGAGAATAAATCACTTGACAGCTGTTAAATCGGTCGCCATCTTGGAAAGTAATGCCAACTTAAACTTCTATACCTGAAAAAAAACACCTTTATATATATATATATAGAGAGAGAGAGAGAGAGACTTCCTTTGCATGTTAATTTTTCTTTTTCATTCTAGCTTATTTTCCTTTGTCATGATTATTTATTTTGTTATAATTCTTTTTTTTCACATCTGAGTAATTTTGATAAAAAAAATTTCATGTTTGATTCATTTTGTTATTTTTCTTTTGTTTCATGCCTTGAATTTATTCCTTGCGTATTTTGACACTTTTCCTGAGGACTATTAGTATTCTAAATACGTTTTATTCCAGTAAATTAATTGTTTTATAGGTTTTCCTAATTATATTTTACACACATTACTTATTCTCAAATAATTAGCATTGCTGTTTAGACAACTTTTTCATTTAGTGTCTTATTTTATTTTACTATACTATATATATATATGTATACCCTTTCTCACAAAGTTATACATTACATTGCTCTTTCTTATTATTCCTTTTGTTTTAAATCAGAGTTAAACTATTTATTCAAAGTCATACACTATTTATTATCTTCAATATCTACAAAAAGGAATTTTTATAAATCAATAATAATTAAGATTTAATAATTGTAATTAAGAACATTTTAATATCTTCTTGTGAAGAGTACCCATTTCAATTAGCCTAATTAACCTTTAAAGCATTCACAGAAACACGTTTTTATAAAAACAAGGAAAGAAAAGAAACGTTTTGAAAATTTTCTAAACAATTTAAATCTTAAAAAGAACAATGAAAATACCTAGTACGTATTTTAACAAAGCATTGATGTTCCAATTCATTTACGCGAATCAACTTGAATGACAATGCCAATCATAAGCCATTCATTACTTGAGCAAGAAAAACAATTATCTTGAAAGGACCCTATGCTTCTACCCACCTGTTCATTGATTTTGTAACTTGTGACGAATCTATACGGGACTTTATCACTAATACTCTTGGGCGTCTTTGGGGATTGTAAATTCGCGTATATTTCCAACCAGCTCTAATAGGAGAAACCGGGATATGCAAATGAGTTAAAGTATTTAAGGAGAGTGTTGTAAGTTAGAAGGTAGAATGCTATTGAGCCAAAAAATACACTGACGGAGTTCTGAGAGGATTCAATTTTGATTGTGTGATTAGTTTCTGGCTGCTTATCAGGCAGCGATCTACATTCGGAAAGTTTGAGCCGACTGGAAAGGAGTAAAGTAGTAAAAGTCAGGTGATATATTCAATTATCAGATAATAAGAGTAAATATATAATAGAGTTAGTGGAAAGTTAATGATTGCTAGTAATTCAAATTGCGTATACCTCTCGGTCCTCTTATTCCGGTAAACCCGTTCGATATTGAGTTTCGTGATTTAATTTAATAGTAAAGTTCAATCCTATTGACGTAGACATATTGATTCATCTTTGAATTTAGAAGGTTGATAATTGATTCAAGTGAATAAATATAATTTGTTATTGTAAAAATGTCGTCTGGTAAATCTTTGCCTCAATTCAATCTTGGTATCCAGGGTGGAACCCAGGAGGGTTCTCACAAACTACACACAGAAAGGTGATCTCAAACAAAAAGAAATAACGTGTTCTATGTACGTAATAGAAAATCTTAATGTTTAGTTATCAGAAAGAAAAAAAAACTTTTGCTTTAAAAAGGTCTTTACATTTTCACAATAGCAACTATTAATTTCGTAGTATTCATTTTGAAGCAAACACGTTCTTTTCTGTAAAATGTTTAAGCTTGTGAGGAAAGTTGCAATTCTACGCAGGAAAAGAAAAAATCTTCCAACAAGTGTCAATGTAAAACTTAAATGGAATAACTCCTCCAATAATGGCAAGATTCATGTTAGAGACAAATTTCCAAAAAAATGTACAATAACACTCAAAACTGTTTTATGAGAGAATTTCGTCTGTTTTTCATTCTTCTTCAAGTATTTGGAATTAAAATATTGGATCATTCTACAAAAACTCAGCAGACAGTGGAATCTGAAAAAACAAAATTAGTGTCTTCTATCAATAACTGTACCAGATATTTCGTTATCGCCATCTTCTGCATAGAAACAGTAGATACAATAATGTGGATGTCATTCTATTCTAACGAAGCGAAGCAAATTACTCATACTTCCTTAACAATATTTGTTTTACTGTTTTATTTATTAATCTCCAGAAGGCGCCCTGCAATTACGCGTATAACTGAAAATTTTAAGAAATTGCTTAGTGCTTTGGGCCCACTGAATGACTTCAGAATGGAAAAATGGATGTATATCGCTTATTTAATTTTTATTCAAATTTTGATTGTCATTTGGAGCATAACGTTCTGTTATTTTATTGCACCCAAAAAGCGAAAAGTTTGGCAAGGTCTTTTCGAAAAAATAGAATTTTCTTCTCAGCTGTCCTTCTTTAGTTCTTCTGTTTGTTTAATTAGCCAAATATTGATGTTTGGCATTGAAAAATTAATTGTTTCAGTTTATGTCGTTTACTATAGTCTAATCTGTAGAGTTATTCGATTGCTTTTTGATCATCTACTCGACGGAATTCGACGTCCAAATTTACAGAAGGAATACGGGAATTTGCTTGATAACTATGAAAAGATTACGAAGAGTATGAGGAAAGTTGATAAAGAGCTTTCATTTCCAACTTTCGTAGCAATCATTATGAGCATGATCGGATTATTCTGGGGAGGATACAGACTGGCATTTCGGAAATCTTATGGTGATGGATATTCAGTTATACTAGTATGTAGTGCAAGTTGCTACTTGACGTTTCAGCTATTGATAATGATCTCAGCATCCATGACGAATGAAAAGGCTAAAAAAGCCAAAAGTTCTCTGCGGTGTTTGAAATACAAAATTCCTCCAGATATGAGAGAAACAAAATTCAAAGAAGTTCACGTGAAGGATAATAACCTAACTTTATGGAATATTTATGTCATGGATAGTTCTCTGCTTATTGCTAGCTTTGGAACCTTACTAACATTCGGAATTTTGATAGGTACTTTAGGTGAATCTTGTTGAATTAGAGGTGAATTATTAGGAAATGTTATAAATGTAATCTTACTTTCTAAGTAATAAGAAAATGACGTTATATTTAAATAGAAAGAAAATTTCGTTTAGCTATATAATGATTTTACATTCATTAAGTTGCACCCAAAAAACATTTTTAGTAATAAAAAGACATTAACACTAGAACGGCCGAGGTTTCAATTGTCCTTAAACGTCCACCAGTGTCGTTTCAACACCACGAAAATATATAAAGATATAAAAAGGATATAAAATATATAAAGTATTGTCTTAGCTGTGAATAATTAAAGTACTACTGTTCAACAGTGTTTAGTTTTAAGATGTTTTAATATTATTTCATGTAATTATTAAATATTATGATCCTTTTTATATCATAAAACACTGACGATGACATTATGTTTCTCACGAAGCTGGTTGAACCACTGCTTGTCGCAAAACATTTCGAGTCGCAAATCTGCAATGAACTTTTACTATTGGGCGGTATCCATTTTGTGCCATTCCTAGCGACATATATATCAGAATTTACTGGAATATTTTCAATTGCATCTGACTTTTTCTGATTCAACTTTCATTCAATCTTATTTCTTCATGTGAATCTAAATAAGGACCGATTCATTCTCAGAACGCTCTCGCAACAAATTAACTTGTTGATTTAACTTGTTATTAACCTAGTATTGAAAAATTAATTATCAAATACATTGTGCATTACTGATACCTTTATAAGTGCATTATATCAGTGTAGCTGTGTATTTTATTTTTCTATAATGACAGAGAGTATTTAGTTTCGCTTCCATTTAGTAAATCGATAATGTTTTTTAAATAATCTTTTGTCTTTAACTTTTCGATATGCTAATGCCCTGCACGTAGGTTTAACATGCCCCCATACAGGTTTGAGAAACGCTGCCCTAGATTGAAACATTAGTTTAGACTTTATCAATTTGGGTTACGTTAGTGATCACTATTTACTCAAACAATGCGGTATATTTTTAGAAAAACTTTGATACTTGGTCCAATAATTATCAGATCTGCAAAAAAACATTTCCTGGGCATATTTTATTTTAAAAACTGAAAATTGTCTTGAAAATACTTTTCAGACTTGACCTCTCCAAACTTCCAATAAAAGAAAGAGAACAACATACAACAGCTGAAACTAAAACTTATTCCAGTTGATATTATACATTTTTGGATTGACATTTATTTCGGATATCCTGAAACTGTCAAAAGCCTTAAAACATCTGATGTCCTTTGTTTCAACTTATGTATGCGAAAAATCTTTCAATGGTTTTTTTCCCTCAAATAGGCTGCAATTTGGCAATATCCTTTGTCGATAACACAACTCTTGAAGAGAAAGAACCAATCATTTGTGATACCATCTAGTGACAGATCTTGCTAACAAATTATTGGTGCTTGAATTTATTCAATTCAAACACTCCTCAGATGGTAAATATTGCCGAGTTTGAATTTTGTCGATAGTATCAGGGACAAATGGATACTCAAAGGATCTTTAACAAGCCACATAATCATATGGCATGCGTTCCTACGATTTTCGCATCCAGAAAACATATAGTCTCCAGCCGGGGTCAAACCCACAAACATGGACATACGGAGCAGGAACGCTACTTGTAAACACCGAGCCCTGACATTGCAAGTTGCTTAATAAAATAATCTTTTATTTAAAACTTTTCGATATGCTCTCCTCCCCTTACGTGTTGCGTGTCCCGGAGTGTGAGAATCGCTCCTCTAATGTATTTCCTTGCCTATATAGCAATGGCATCTATCATCTTGTTATATTTCTATTTATTGTTTAGATTTATGGGCCTATATCATCGTAATTTATATACGAAAACTATATGTCTTTAATTTATAGCAATACGAATGAATTAAACATATCGTTTTTAAATTTATTATGTGCTAGTGAAGTATTTGAAGTCATATATTTTTGTTTTTCAGCCCAACACCTATACCCTCATTATTATTGTTTCCTAAAACGTCAATATTCTATTTAACAATCGTCTATTTCAATTTTCCTATGGCTTCATATAGCAAAAGATAAACAAATAAAACTCATAGAAAAAAATGGTTAAAACCAATTGTTGGTTTCCATGGTAATAATTTCGAATTCTCAATTGTTGATGTACTTAATTGAAATCGATTTATTGAACGCTAATTTAATGCATGTATCAAATGACATTTTAGAGCAACGCCTACATATATTGCTTCTTGCAAACCGTTTATTTAATTCTTGGGGAAAAAATCGATAAAATAATAATAAGCACTTTCTGCGCAAAATATTGTTTTTGAACTCTTAGACCGTAAATCATTTTTTAATTTGTCGAAGTCTTTTAATTGATCTATTATTGTATGTAGTTAATAAATAAATTTCTTCGTTCAACTGTTAAATATTTATCTTAATATTGAGAGAAAATCAACATTTTAAGACATCAATTTTAATCAATAATGTCGGAATAAATATTTTAAGTATTAGGACCGATAAAAACTGAACAAATATTATTTTCATCTCGAGTATTGTCTAATTACATTAAAAGCCGCTGAAAATATATATTTTTTTTATTTCTGTAACGTAATTTTTTTTCTTTAAAAAATGATAACATGAAAATAAACATTGTAACTACCTAAATGTGTGGAGGCAAAAACTGCAATACATTTTTTAAAAAAACCAACATGCTATTTAACTATAACTTATATATATTTTTTAAGTTCACAAGGAAACATTTAATTTTAATGGGAAAATTCAGTTAATTTCGCTTATTATATGAAATATACAAAAGTATCTAAGATATTAAATATACAAATAAAATTTTTTCACCTGATCGAAATAGTCGGGTTTTTTTTACGAAGTTCGTAAAAGAAGACAGTATAATCAACTTATATTTCATCAAACTATCGGAGAGAATAAAAAGTTTTAATTAAGCGAAATACTATTCACATAATTGATTTACTTACTTGTTTAAAATTTCGTCCTTACATTTTATACGGTTGACCAATTTCGCTAAATGGAAGGACATCATTTATTCAAAAAGTATTATCAGCTGCTGTCTTCGTTACTATTATTGTGTTCAAACGTGCATGGAAATTTTTTCCACTACCGGGTGCATATCATGGGAAGTCTTCAGATTTGATGAAATTGGTCGACGGTATATAATACGTAAGTTCCCAATTTTAACTTTCGGATGTTAATGTCCAAATACTAATCTCTAAAGTTTAAAATGGTTTTATCGTCTTCGTAATTTTTCTTTTTTCTCACTACTATTAAATAATAAAAACCATGTTTATTTACATTCGCTAATTAAAAAAAAATAGAGTAACTTACGAAACATACCTTCCACTAATTTAGTCCAGTCAAAAGTTGTCGCCAAATGCCGCGATATGTAGCTAATAGTGGGAACAATTCCCACTCCTGTTTAAACACAATAACAAAATCAATGACTGTGTTTGGTGACAGTTTTTGAATTAGCGATGCATTTTGATTAAGCAAAACTGCTAGATGGTATAATTAGTAAGTGTCAGAATGTACAATAGGATCAGGCAATAAGATTTTCTATATTTTCGCAGAAATTATTTACAAAAAAATAAGAATTAGTAGTAAGAAAGGCGCATTCCTAAACATAAATAAAAAAAGACAAATGAATAATATTTGTTCTCAAGACATTTTATTTATATTGTTAAAATATTGTAATATCAATAAATAATGAAAAAAAGGATTAAAATGCCTGGATTTAGCATAATTTCAGTTAATACCTATATTTAGAAAGTTCTTAGATATGAAAAACGGAGCACAGTAATCAGAGTGTAGAAGTTTCGGCTATTTGAAAACGCCTGTCTCTTAGACAAATATAAACATTTAATACTGTGACATATTTGAATGAATTTAACTGATATATTTAAACATAAATATGAAAATGTAGTTGTACTTGAAATGAAGACATTGGTTATATAACATAAAACCACATTTACTAAAAAAAGTTTTAGAACTTTTCACCGATAACATATTATTCCATTGTTATTACTATTCACTTTCTTAACTGACCAATGGATTAGGCTGCTCTCGTCAACTAACCAAATTTCAATTCAGTTAATATATCAATCCACGTAATTTGCTGCTTAATTATAAGAGTTATTAAACTTAATTAAAAAGGGTTTATTTGAACTTAATTTTTAGAGTATATTATGTAAGTAAAATATGCTTTTTTAGTGTTCTTAATGTTGTATATAAACATCAATAATATAGCTTCTTTCTAAATTTTAGTAAATAAACTATTACTTCAATACACACAGAGTGAATGTTAATGTTACACTAGAAGGCACCACGGTGATAATTGGCAACGAACATGGTAATTATGAACCTTGGGACAAATCTTTAGCTGGCACCCCCCTCCCAACTATCACACCCTGCCAAATAGAAATCTTTGAGCCTAGTCAGATTTAAAGTGCGTAAGTCTCTCTAAGTGATGGGTTTTCACTCCAAGCAGGTTCAAAAGCTTGAAATAAAGACACTTCGACCATAAGTTCGTCGACATTACCACTAGGTTACCAGGGTCACACTTAACTGTTAAATTCTATTAAGAAACCTAATATAAATACAAGAGGAAAATTGAAAATTGGTTGACATTAACCATAAAACAAATTATAGTGAAATTAGGTATAGCATCTGGTCATATTCTATTTAGTTTCAAATGATAAATGTTAAAGTGATGCATGGCAAAAATTTAAAGTATCCCACTTGTTAAAAATCATTAATTTTATATAAAAAAAAAACTAGAAATTTATTCTTTGTCTATTTTTGTAGCCTGTTTAAGAAGTTTTCTAAAAATGTCATACTTTTATAACTCTAAGTTAGTTTGAAAAAAAAATACAACTATTTTTATTTGGAGTAGTTAGGCCATATCGGAACCGGAAATTTTATTCCGAAACAAAAAGTGGGAGTTTTCAGTTGATTTTCATCCCCAAAATACTATTTCTGTTCATTTAAAATGCTTTAACAAGTGCTTTCATGTTTAGTAAACTTTATTTCATTTTTTAAATGTTTTAATATATCTCGCTTTCAAATAGACAACATTTAACTGATTGCAATTTTTGTTTTGATTTAAACCAGTTGCTCTATTTTATCAGTTGCGTTCAAAAGTAGAGCTTTTTAGATTCTTTTTTGTTAGTACTTTTATGAAGAGTTGTAGTTGCTTTTTATTGAAATAAAGTTGTCATGCCAAAACCAAGATGAGAGAGGTAAAAAAAGAAAAAATATCCAAAGAGCAGAATTTTTTGGAGATACGTTGAAAGAAAAATCAACGGATCGTCCAAATTCAGCTATTAATTGTATTAAAACGACTTACATGGATCTTTGTGATCAAGCTCTCTAAGGAAAACGTCTTCAAGGGAAAACTCAGAACTGCACATGAAAGTTTTAACAATGCCGTTTGAAGTATAATCCCGAAAAAACCTTTGTTGAGCTATAAACACTGTGCTTAGGGAATTATACTGCAATAATACTTTTTAATTCTGTGCGTTTGCTGGTTTATTACATCTACTTCAAAAGTAAGGAATGGAATTAGGGCATAAAATGAAGGGATGCTTTTTGTACCTCGACAATACAAGAATTGTTGATTCAACGAGACACTCTAAACTATGTAAGAACCTGTCTTGTAAAAAAGGCTCTTCTAAAACGTAAAATTTTAAAGTACGAGTTTCAGAAAGGCACCATGCTCACAAAGCTGGAAAGTTTTAATACCTTTTTAATTTTTAAAAAGTCTTATTGCAAATATAAAATTTATTTTGCATTTTCTGAAGAATGTTATTTTTGTGCATAATGGTTCACGGTAACAGTGATATATCTTAAAGTAATTTAAATATTCTTATGAAATTTCTTTAGTTTGTTCTTTTTATTACAATTAATGATTTGTGCTAAGTAATAAGGGCAATTTTTAATAAAGTTATTTTTTAATATAAGTTTATATGAAAAAAAAGAATTTTCTTTAAAAAAAAGAAAGAAATTCTAGGTTTTCTTATGTCGAACACATGCATTTCAAAATTTTATTGTAAAGCCTGAGTGTTTTTTGTGTACATCATATTTAAACATTAAAAAATTGTTTACCTGTAAAAATTTTATTTGTTTTTGTAATACATATACTTTTACAGTTAGAAAAAGAGTAAATTTTTGCAATATTCTGATTCCATGTTCTGTCAATATTTTGAAAAATAACTTTTCAAAAAAATTTTTTTTGCTGTATTTTTAGTTTTGTAACATATTTATTTAAAAAATAATAATTAAATAACTATTTAAACCATATTTTAGAAAATTGTTTCTAAACCCTGTCGGATAACTTAATTTGAAATAACTCATTGTTCAGTTTTCAAGGATGACATGAATTTAGTTTGGAGAGAAAGAAGTGAATTTATTTACGAATACTTAAGAGTAAAACGAATGTATATATTGCATTGGAAATTATGTGAATGTCAATTAAGAAATCGTTTCACGGAACCAGAAAGAGTGAGAATAAATTTTATTTTTACCTTGCGGAGTTCATTTCACTCCTTTTGCATCTTTCTTGGTGATTTTTAAGCAAAAAACTTACCCTTCGTCAGAAGAATTAGAATTATTAAGAATAATGCTAATGATGAAAAATAAAAACAATAAAGGTTTTTATAAGAAACTTCAAAGATTTTTTTTTATAACCTACTTAGTTTTGTTGTGTATTTGACTTTAGTATGTTGCGAATTTTGAACGACTATCGATAGCTTGGTGACCTATAGTAGAAGTCACCAAAAACGTTGCATCTATGCTTCCATTTAACCCAATATTTGATAAATTTTTATATACTTGAATTTTTTTTTAAATTAATGTTGTGTTTTAAGTAAGATACTGAGTAATATTTAAACGCATTTTCACTGCCTGTTCATACAAAGAATATAAATCAATTTATCTTGTCTCCCGAATAGAGAGCCTAACTGTAGAGGAAGGAAGTGTATATTAACGAAGCACTATACAGCAACAAGAAGGCTATAGACGATGGCATTGTAATGAGAACGACACCTGAGCTGTCATTCCTTCTAAATTTCCCCACCTAACCAACAGGATGAATTTGTACCTTGTCAGATTTAACGTACACTAGTCCCTCTACACTGCGGGTTTTTATTATCACTGGAGGTGAATTCATGATATACCGTCCACGAGTTCATGGCCATAACCACTAGGTCACCACGGCCACAACTGATGGTTGAACTTTTATGTTTAGGAGTTATAATACAGGAAAAATGTTGTAAGAGAATACAATCAAAATTCAAGTGACTTAGTAAAATTATTGAGAAAAATTTAAGAGGAATACGAAATAACAACAAATGAAACAATTGTTTCCATGCATTATGTTACTAAATACGTTCAAAAGTAATAATTTCAAAACATTTTTTTTTACTAAACAAATGTTTCCCTGGAAACTTTCAGTACGTATATAATTATATATGTACATGAGGAACAAAATTATACAAATTCGTTCGTGTCTTTAGAAAACACTTTTAAGCAGACATTTTATAGTGTTTTCCATAATTCACACTGTTTAGTTAAAAGATAAGAACCTTTTGTTCCAAAGAAATAATGATTATATATTTTTCTTTATACATTGAAATGATTAGCATTAATAGTGAAACATGAAGCTAATAAGTCACTCCTTTAAAATCAATACCCATTTAAGAAAGCATTCAACTTTTCCCCAGTACTTTTATCGTTTTCTTTTAGCATCATTTTAGTACTGAAAGAACACTAAAGCTACAAACGTAATTCTCAACGAATTCCATTTTTCGAGGTTATTTCAAACCAAGTTTTTTCGCTAACTCATTTGAACTGTTTATGTTACAATTTCGAACAAAACTGGAAGTAATAATTTCTTAATGAACCGAGGAAGATGAAATTAAGTATGATTTTGAAGTACTTTCAATATATCCATGTGACTAATGTAAAAAATACTATACCGCACGTTAAAAACAAAGTTGAAATCTGTGATAGAAATTTAGTTCAAACAAAGATATATTCTGAAAATGTTCTCAACAAGGAAGTAAAGTTGATTTTCAATTTTCTACATATATTTGGAATCGATATTCACGACTCTAATCTATCAATGAAACATCAGAAAACAATTAGTAAAGATCGAATTTCGTACTGTGCCAAAAAATGTTGGACCTATATTATTTTTGTTATTTTGAATGCAAGGATTCTAATAAGCTTGTTATGGCTCTTAGATACAACTGACAGAATTACTACGTATACCCACATATTTCTTTCTTTATCAATGACCATGTTTTACATAGCATTTTACAGAAAAAGCCGAATTATTCTACAGATAATAAAAGAACTTCAGAGGTCATATGATACGTTACCGAGGACCAATATTCTGAGAGATAAAAATCTACTCGTCGCGTGGTATATTTTTATGCAAATTGTTTTGGCAACTTGGCTCATTTTGAAATTGCACTTATACATTAGTACGAACAAAGCTCAAAAGATATCAATGAAATATAGCCAAATTATAAATATTTGTAAGCTCTACCAATCTTTCTGCGCTTTGTTTTCTACAACTGTGGAATTACTATTTTACTTCGTAATATATTCTGTTATTGCGGTGTTTATTTTATTTTACAGCTTTACATGCTTACATATTCGAAATATTTTTCAGCGTTTATTACACCAACTAAATACTGATTGTGTCCATAATAAATCAGAGAACTTTCTTCATATGTATGTAAATGTTACAAAATGTATGAGCAAGTTGGAACAAGAGTTTTCCTTTTCTGCTTTTGCGACAGTGGTCTTGAGCATGACTGGTATATTTTGGAGAGGTTACAGATTTGCCTTTTATTCAAACATCAGCAATGAAAGATTAATTTTCATGATTTGTTCCGCCATTTTAAACATCTCGTTCCAACTACAGGTTATGATTTCTGCTTCCACAACAAATGAACTTGCACGAAAAACCAAGACAATCGTTAATAGTATGGTATACCAGATATCACCAAAGAATGGAACACTGAATTGTATTTTACGGTACCGATGCGCACAAGATTACAATCTGACTCTGTGGAAGGTATATGTAATCAGCAAAGCTTTGATTATTTCCAGTTTCGGTACCCTGTTAACTTATGGAATGCTTGTTGGTACGTTAGGAAAACAGCACTGAATTTCAAAACAAACAACGATAATAAAAAATAATAAAAGGAGAACACTTTATGATATGGAACATAGAAATTCAGAACACAACTCTTATGCATTTTTACGTGCCACTTCATAACATCTTAAAAAAGCAATATTAATATTTTTTGCCGCTTGCTCATGTATTATAGATTAATTAAATATCTGGCTGATGCTCTAAAGCAGTGCTTCTGAAATTTTCAATATTTGCGACCCAATATTCAATCATAATTTTCATTGTACTCCTTACCCTTTTATGATAAAAATGTATTGAATTCAGTAATAATTATTTTGACACTAACGAAACAATACGACATTAAACTCTTAAATGTCACAAGAGTATATAAACATCTCGCTCAACCAAAGTGTTAATTGCCTCGGACGAATACATATAAGTCTTTTTGAAGTACGATCGCTTCTGTGCATTGTGATCCATAGAATCATCCAGAAGTCTCGTGAATGCAATAAAAGGACCCAGACAGTGTTTGCGAAAGATTTGCTTATTTATTTCTTCCCCCCCCCCTCTCCCAATACATCATATCCGTCTGCCTACGTGGCAAACGGTGGCATTGAGGAGCGAATCGCGTAACTTTTTATTTGCAGTTGAGGGATTAATAAAAAACTGTACAAATTATCAAGAAAAGTGTTAAATTCCGTATACAATTTTATATATGACAAACCCAGATGTCACAGGTAATTATTTAACTTGTTCTTACAGTGTTGTTAAATTAATTATGAAATACATTGCGTACAACACTGAAACATTCATAAGTATATTATATCAGTGTAAATGCATGTTTTACTTTTTATTATATCGAAATGTGTTTTGTTTATTTACTTTAAGTAAATTAATAATTTTTTAAATAATGTTTTATTTATGACTTTTCAATATGCTCGCGCTTCCCTCGTAGATTTATCACGCCCCCTTAAAGGAGGGGCGCACCCCACAGCTTGAGAAATTCTGCTCTAAAGCAGCGGTTGCCAACCTATCGATCATTAAATACAAAATTTCATATTTGGTAGACCACTGTTATGAATTTAGAAAAGGAAATTACATTTATGTAATAAGAAGAAATATTAATATATATATACTTATTAAAGTGAAATACACCCATATTTAAATGTAGTAAAATGTTTATGTAATTATGTTTAAAAAAATGAAAAATTGAAGTTTATTTAAGTATAACACCAGTGCTTCTCAAACTTTCAATACCGGCGACCCACTTTTCGAACATAATTTTTATCGCCCCCCTCCCTATACAATAATAATGTTCTGAATGCAATAATAATGAACTTTGCCGCTAAAGCTACAATATGATTTTAATTATAAACCGTATAAAGTTTTAAGATAAGTATATATTAAATTTTATATATGTTACTTTTAAGTAATATATACTTTATTTTTCTTTATCGAATTTTTAAATTGGAACAATTGCAAAATCTAGTGGCTGTTTTGAAGACAAAATACAGATCTCAGCCAAATACAAAAAACTGAAAAACGAGCCTTACAATAGTCGTATATGATGTGTAGCATCTGACATGTTATCTTAGTAAATACGTAATAGTAACTTATATCCTGAAATAGATGAATTGGGTATGATCGGAAATAATTTTCTATCGAATAATTATATATTTAATGAAAATTTTTTAATTAACATAAGAAGTAATGCATTTTTTTTATCAAAAAATAATTATTCTTGATCAATTTGGGGAAGAGTGGAGACAATAGACATATGATAACTAAAATATGACACATATACTTGTGATTTCAAAGTATTTAAAAACCTTTGAAAAACAGCGCCAATAACAATACCACTGTTAGTTGTCGAAACATTTTGATTTGTGTTCATTTCGAGCTTGAATTCATCATTCAAAAAAGCTATGAGTGGCTCAGATTTTGACAAACTGAAATTAAAATTAAAATCACCCCTCTAAACCATGGGAAGCGATTGATAGTTTTCTTTGAAAATGCAGAACCACCTTTGAGATATGGTAAAATTACAAAATGCAGGAAATCTTTAATTGTTTGTACCGATTGATTTCAAGAAATGTATGCGACCACCGAAATCACTGCTTGTCCGTTTTCAAATAAGCATTATGCCGCACATATGTCCCCCAATACCATTACTAACAATACCCAGTCGACTTGTTTGACGATAACTAATGTTCATATGAGGAATAACAACATGGGAGTTTTTCTGTTTGCGATAGATCGCAACACCAGCTGCTATGCGACCCAGTTGTTTAAACTGTACTCAGCAATCGGAGTTAGGTATCAAACACGTTCGTCATTATCTAACCACGCCTCTGACAACATGAGTAACGAACATTTTTATGAAATAACATCGTCGAAATCTGTTTGGTGAGCCCTTTGACAAGTGATCGTATGTTTATCCTGGGTGAAGTCTGAGACTTGCTGGTAAAGGGTGTTTTTTTAGAGGTATAGAACTTTAAATTGCAATAAAACAACGATGCATTATTCGATTGACATAAATTTTTTTATTCGAGAGATAATATTGTGGCATTACATTTTAAATATGATTTCTGGCATATGACTGCCACGGCTGGCTCGGATGTAGTCCAAGCATGACGTCCAATTTTCGATGACTTTTTCCAACATTTGTGGCCGTATATCGGCAATAACACGGCAAATGTTGTCTTCCAAATGGTCAAGCGTTTGTGGCTTATCCGCATAGACCAATGACTTTACATAGCCCCACAGAAAATAGTCTAGCGGTGTAAATCACAAGATCTTGGGGGCCAATTCACAGGCGCAAAACGTGAAATTAGGCGGTCACCAAACGTGTCTTTCATTAAATCGACTGTGGCACGAGCTGTGTGACATGTTGCGCCGTCTTGTTGGATTCACAGCTTCTGGACATCTTGGTTGTTCAATTCAGGAATGAAAAAGTTAGTAATCTAAGCTCTATACCGATCACCATTGACTGTAACGTTGTGGCCTTCATCGTTTTTGAAGAAGTACGGACCAATGATTCCTCCAGCCCTTAAAGCGCATCAAACAGTCAGTTTTTCTGAATGTAACGGTGTTTCGACATACACTTGTGGATTAGCTTCACTCCAAATGCGGCCGTTTTGTTTGTTGACGTAGCCATTCAACCAGAAGTGCGCTTCATGGCTAAACAAAATTCGCTTATGAAAATCGGGAACAACGGCAATCTCGTTTTGGACCCATTCGACGAATCTACGCCTTGCTTGATGATCGTTTTGATGAATTGCTAAACCAAAATGAGAATAAATCACTTGACAGCTGTTAAATCTGTCGCCATCTTGGAAATTAATGCCAACTTAAACTTCTATACCCGAAAAAAACACTCTTTATGTGCGAAGTGGTGCGTACCTGGTGCGGTGGATTTCAAGCCAGCTACTATAACCATCAGACTGCGAAGGCTCGAGTAGGGAGTTAAAGTAAGCTTTTAAGTTGGGTGAGAAGACTGAAATGAATTTTATTAAGAATTTTAATTGAAGAGAGGATCCGAAATAATATTATGGGGTCCGTTAAAATTAGGATCAGAGATATAATTTTTAATATCCAAGATCAAAGGATTATTAGAGCTATCAATTTTTTGAAAAAAGTTATTTACAAATTTTTTGATAAATTGTCTGATAGACTTTATTTCTATCATGGATATGAGGTTTTAATTCTTCATGAATCATTGAGATTTTAATATTTGTCGGAGAATGAAGCTTTGAGAAACTTCAATTTGATTAATATGAATTTTAGCTGAATGTGCACAAATTGGCGTGGCATACTGGTCTTAGGATTTGTGTGTAGATCACTGCTTCTCAAACTTTCGATACTGGCGCCCCCTCGATAACAATTTTTATCGCAACCCCCCTATACATTAATAATGTAATGAAAGCAATAATAATGCACTTTGACGCTAAAGCTACAATAGGCGATCTTATTTATAAAACATATAAAATAATAACATAAGTATTAAAATTTTGTATACAACTTTTAAGCAAAAAATAAATAAATAAATAAAATAATAGGATAATTATTATGTTTTTTTTTTCCTTTCTCTAATTTTTAAATTGAACATATTGCAAAATGCAGTGGCTGCTTAGAAGACAAAATATAGATATCTGCTAAACATAGAAAAATAACTCAGAGGATCAATTTCTAATCATAAGCATTCCTTATAAAAACTTTGCTTTCCAAGACAAGCTCATGGACGTCATTAATACTTAATAACTTGTTCTTAATTTAGTATTAATTAATTAGTTATAAAGTACTCGGTGCAGCGCTGATACATTAAAAGTATACCGGCTGAAGTACCCGCTCTTTGCCCGAGTTCATTTATAAGAAAATAAAACATTATTGATGTAATAGCTGAATTGTAAGGAGTGCAAAGCCAAATGCTCGACAATGTTTACAAAAACGTAATTTGATTTTTTAAAAATGGTTGCTCAAATTATAATTAGTTTTAAACGAATGAAAATTTTAAGCCTCACAGAATTAACATTTATATTTGATGTTAAATAATGAACAATAATATAAAATTCCGAAGAAGAATAACTGTATTATTTTTAATATTTAAAGCGAAAAGACTTCAACATATTTTAACTCGGGAGCAGGCGCACACTCGATACGATCGAGCGGGGTTATTGATTCACCCTAATCCGTTTTGTATAATTATTTTATTGTACACAATACAAATCGTGATTCCAGTGAATAATTTAATTAAGAGAAGGTTTACTTACCTACTGTCAAGGACTTTTCAATTTTTCTTTGATAAAAATTAAACAGTTTTGCCAGAATTAACGATTTCGTTATCTTCATGTCCCGCACGACCACTTCCGGGTTAAAAGTGTATTCATTATGATTATATGAAATTGTGTAAAACGTTTTTCGGGTTATGCTTCATATGTATAGAATACTCGTAAAAATAAGTCTTGACCAAGTAATTCTTCAAAGTGTGTGTGTGCTCTCCGTGGTTTTTCCAAATATCATAAAACTCTTTTGCATGGAAAAAAGCGTAACAGAGAAATACATTACTTACAACTTTCCTAAATGAGAAAAAAACACATAAGATTGGGGTCATAACTAACTGTACCAATAACTTTGAAGGTTAAACAGAAAACAGCTATAATGTGCAGTATTTAAAAATAATGACAGTGATGAATTTTTTATGTTCCTAAATTTTTTCGATTCTGCATTTGGGATCTGTTTTTTCTCTGAAAGAGTTGTAAGTTGTGTTTAAACAGAAAATGTAGTAAAAAAATCTCTCATCATGGGATTACAGCAAATCAAATTAAAGTTTTTTTTCTTTGGTTATATGATCAAAGATAGATAATTAGGTATTGAAGAAGTTTTTATTTTTGTTTACTTAATATCGCGCGCGCGCCTATAAATTATATGACAGTAAAAGTGCATTTTTTATTATGTCTGAAATTATTTTGTTTTAATTCATTTCAGTAAATTAATTATTTTTAAATCTTTTATTTTCGATATTTTCGCGCCCCCCACGTAGGGTTATCACGCCCCCCAAAGGGGTGCTCCCCACAGTTTGAGAAACACTGATGTAGATAAGTAATTTATTTTCTCTGCTCTAATATAGAGATTCTTGCAAATAAAGGGTAGATTTTATAGACCGATTGCGAATTTAGAGTTGAGCGGTCGAGTGCTTGATGGCGACTAGAGTTGTACCCCGATGCGCTGTACACCATCACGTGCTCTCATTAGTCAAATCAAATAGCGCACGCCTGCGTCACTTCCTATTACACACATACGTCCCTTTTCACAAAATCACTCTCACAAAAACCAGCAACCGAGAGGAAAGATGTTACACATCAAAGAGTACTCGTAGTGTCAATTTCTAACGGTAAAACTTCCTTTGGAAAACTTTCCTCTGCATGACAAGCCCATGGAAGCCGCTAATACTTATTAAACTTGCTCTTAATTTGGTATTAATAAATTAGTTATAAAATACTTTGTGCAGCACTGATACATATGTCTAAAGTCCCCACTCTTCGCACGAGTTCATTTTTTAAAAAAACTAAAACATTCTTGATATAATAGCTGAATTGTCAGGAGAGTAAACGCAAATTCGCGACAATGTATACTAAAATGTAAAATGATATTTTAAAATGAATGCTTATATTATAATTAATTTTAAGTGAACTGTAATTTTAAGCCTAACAGAATGAGCATTTAGAATTAATATAAAAACTGAAAAATAATATAAAACTCTGATGAAGAATAATTGTATTATTTTTTTAATATTTAAAATGAGGAGATTTCCAAAATTTTTTATTCCGGGATCAGGCACACGATACTAACGTTAATGGTCTCGCGAGGTGATTGAGTCACCCCAAATTTGTTTTTCTAATTATTTTTATAGAACACGATACAAATCGTGATTGCAGTGAATAATTTATTTAAGAGAAAGTATACTTAACTACTTTCAAGGATTTTTTATTTTTCTTTTGTAACAAATAAACAGTTTTGCCTGAATTAACGATTTCTTGATCTGTGAGTCCCACGCAACCACTTCCAGGTTAAAAGTGTGTTCAATATATAATATGGATGTTACTGCTAAAAAAAAGTGTGTAAAACGTATTTCATTTTGCTTGAAATATTGGCCAAGTAATCCTTCAAATTGCTCTCTGTGGTTTTCCAAATATCCAAAGCTTTTACATGGAACTCCCCCCACACAGAAATACATTACTTACAACTTCCCTAAATGAGAAGCAAACACATAAAATATGAGTCATAACAAACTGTACCAATAGCTTAGAAGGTCAAACAGATGTTGAGCAAATATATTCTGCTACAAACATATATACCTTTATGTACATAATTTCATAACAGGGATGAATTTTGATCTTCCTAATTTTTTTTATTCTGGGTCTGGATTTTGTTTGGTTTCTGAAAGAGTAGTATTTTAGGTTTAAAAAGAAAATGTAATAAAGATTCTCTCATCGTGGGATTACAGCAAATCAAATAAAAGGGGTTTTTATACACACAATACGTATTACCAAATAATCGCGTAATTGGCCACTGTGTCTAACTTTACCGACTAGTCCTAATCTCAATAAATACACAGTTCCTAGTAGTTTAATTAAATACTCTTACCGCTCTGTCTTGGGTAAGAAGCAATTCTCTTTGGAACGGATCTCCTAACGGATGTGTGAAGATACCCTTGGATCTCACTTTGAGAACGAGAATAATTTTGAGTCAAAGAAGAACTAGTAGCCATTTTTATGAATAACTTTCTTTATTCGGTTATCTTTCCCAAATAGAATCAAAGACTTTTAATAATAAATAAATCAAAATAGCTTTATTAGGTTTAAAAGGGACTTTCCTTTAAATTAACATAAATATTTAATGATCCAATTAATTAACAATTAGAATATCGATCACGCAGAGATTACCGCAATAAGAGATCCCATGAATTATATTCAATAATGTTCCTACCGAACATTATACTTTAATCTCACTCCTAATATAAAACTTTAATGAGACTTTAATTATAAATCAATATTTATACCACATTGAATCTCAACTGTTCTTGTGTCTAATTTATCCACCTAGAAATCTTCAATAGTAAATCTCTAACTTCACTATTATAACTTTCTGCTTCAATCTCTCTCTCCTACTGCCTCCCATTTTACTATTCTGTTTGACTTAAATATTTTATCTAATCTGTTCACTATACACTGCTGGACAATTGCTAAGGACGGATCACAAATTGCTATGTAGCATAACATTAAGCGAGGCATGAGGCCTAGTAGGATAAAATATAGTTGCCAAACTGTTCAGACATTAGAATGAAGAATATTTATTGTTCTTGAAAGTACAAAATCTGCGAAACATCTGAAAGAAAAAAAATGTTCATTTGATCTGCGTACGGAGAAATGGAACATTGCATCTAAAAGTCAGCAAGCACCTTAAAGAAAGGTATCAGTACGGGATATGTCCACCGTGGAGTGTGATGCAACATTCCACACGTTGTACCAAACTTTGAACAACATTATCCAGCAGCTGTTGATGCAATTTATCCCATTCCTCTGTGAGTGCATGGATGAGGGTGTTCTTGTTTGTCGGAGGATAGTTTTGACCGGTAACTTGCCTCCCCAAAGCATCCCACACACTTTCAAAGGAGTTTAGATCTGGAGAACGCGCTGGCCATACGAGACGTTGAATACCCTCGCTGTCTAGACAATCCTGAACAGCGAGTGTTCGATGACATGTTGCGTTGTCGTCCATAAAAACAAATTTATCACCGACAGCACCACGGAAAAGACGAACATGAGGAAGTAGAACTTCATCAATGTATCGTTGGCCCGTCATAGTCCCATTCTCAACCACATGTAGGCGCGCGCGGCCATTGATCATGATGCCGGCCCACACCATGATACTGCATGTCGGATATCGGTCCTTTTCCTGGATATTTTCTGGAGGATAAGCAGTACCACTCTCGCGCCAGATCAGATGGCGTATACTCTCCGATGACAGACTAAACCTACTCTCATCTGAGAATAGTACGCATGCCAGTCATCTTCAGTCCAATTGTGATGCTCACGACACCATTGCAAACGGGCAGTTCCGTGCTGTCTGGTCAATGGGACACACACAACAGGTCTGCGTGCATATAGTCCTCCTCCCCTCAAACATCTGGAAACAGTTTTTCGGGAGATCTGCTTTCCTGAGACAGCAAGAAACTGATTTGCCATATGCTGAGCTGTGGTGCGCCTGTTCCTTTTTGCTGATAGGACGATATATCTGTCTTCTGTAGGCGTCGTACTTCTAACACGACCTCCCCCGTGCGGTCTACTACACATTCCAGTAGTTTTAAATGACTACCACAGCCGTGAAACAACGCTGTGAGCGACGTCGAACTCCCTGTCAACATCTGTTATTTTTCGCCCTTCTTCGATCTTTCCAATAATTCGGCCACGCATAAAATCATCTATGTGATGTCGGGAAGACATGCCAAAAATTTTAAGTTCGTCTATTAAATATTTCCTGTAAAACTTTGACTTGAAACAACAACCGTCCACACGCGTCAAAACCTTTAAAGCTCTTATGAACGCTATCACGTGATGAACAGACGTGGAAAAAAATGTGCATACTCATTCTTCTCTTCTTACTAATATCCCGCACTTATTCTAATTTTCCACATTTTGCTACCTTTCATTTTGTGGTTGCTATGGATGATAGTGTTAACCGTCCTTAGCAATTGTCCAGCAGTGTAGTAGGGACAGATTATGATAAGGGTTGAATTTTAGTTGAAAGTGCAGCAAATTTATTAGGAGTTGTAAGAGAACGGGTTTCAGTTTCTAAAGATGAAGCAGAAGTATTCAGGTTATTGCCAGGGGAAGTAGTTGTAGTAGTAACAGGACTGGGTATTTTTAACAAAGACTCACTTTGTATTGTTGGTATAATTGCAAATATGGAAGGAAGTAGATTTTCTTGAGTAGATGAAGATGACGTGGAGACGGTAGACACTCAAGATGAGGTACTATGCATCGGATTTTCAGAAGATAGGGGTTTCAGGTATTGCAAAGGTGGACAGATTATGTTTGTTATATTTGGATCTGTTTGTGTAGTTGTGGATATAGATGACGGCTTAGTAGCCTGAGCATACGTTTGGGTTAACTGAGGAACTATTAATTTGCGTGCTTCAAAATAAGATATGTTTTTATTGGCTTTAATTTCTTGGATCTACTTTTCTAATTTCCATTTCGTGCATAACTTTGAATTTGATGGGTGGAACCCTGTACAATTAACACATTTCGGCTCCAGAGTACAATCCGTGGAAGAATACCCAACGGATGCACATCTAGAGCATGTTAATTGCCCGCGGCAGGAAGTTTGGGAGTGACCAAACCTATGGCACTTAAAACAGCGCAGAGGGTTTGGTATGTACGGGCGTATTTTACAGTTGAGGTAGCCGGGTTTTATTGTTGTGGGTAAATTTGGGCTATTGAAATGTGCCGGTCATCTGGCAAAACCAGGCACGTCGCTTACTAGAGTACACCCAGAACATAGTGCTACAGCATTAGGGTGAGGATCCAACGGGTAAACCCGACACCTCTTATCTACAGCACTAACCCTACAGCAGTGTCTCTTCGGGGAGACCAAAGAGAGGTACCACCAGCCGATTGACAGGAACGGGCTCACTCCTGCCTCCCGTATACAGCGAAGCGTGGGCCAAAGGTATTCCCAGGACACCATTTTCCTCCTTACGTGACGCCGCACACGGCAAACATGCGGGTCGGAAAACCAATGGTGTTAGTCGAACACAAATAAAGCAACAAAAATAAAAAAAAATGAAGGAAACATACGAAAAAGAAACTAAATTGAGGCAATACAAAATATAAACCAAAATGTGTTAATAAAAATAGCAAGTTTTTTCAGTAGAAAAAACTAAATATGAACAAAGTTCATTTTGTAATATGGGTCTGTGGTCTGGATGGGAAAAGAAGAAAAGGAAAAATTGGATAACAAGAAAGAGGGTCAAAAATAGAGAAGGATCACTAGGGTACCCTAGGTTCATGAAGCCCGTGTTTACCAAAGAGAGTAAACCCCTTGGGAAAAGGAAAAGATCCCTAGGGCACCTCGGGAGCCTTAAAACTCGTACTCACCTAAAGAAGGTGAGCCCCCTGAGGGGAAGAATTGGGCCCAAAGCTCAAATACGTTCTTGGCGTCAGTCAGACTTTGGGCCCACTGGAATCCCTGGTCCACCCGCAATGCGGGGGTGTACGTTACGCTACTGGTGGCATTGGCACTCTAAATATTCTTCGAGCTTCCTCTAGAGAGGTTGGTGGAAGGAAGGAGAGGTGAGAGGCCTCTGGACCTTCCCATAAGTGTTGTCTCTCAAAATTGGGGTGGAACCCAGCCAAATCATACTGACACCAGCTTAGTGCCCAAAGCTAAGGATAACGACATGCGTAAAATTAGCCCCTCAGCACGACGAATTTCATGGGCCTTGATCTGATACTGTCGATTGCGTGGCATAAGTCAGAATTGTGCCTATAGCACTGATAGAAAGAGAGTGAGTGAGTGAACGTCGGGTTTTATGGCGCAAGAGCCAAATCTAGCTATACTGTGCCAAACATTTGTTAAAATACTAAAGCATGTGATAAAATGTGTAAAAATATTGACAGCACAGTTTTTAAAAAGTTAAAATTTTAAATGAAGTATAAAACTCGTTTTCAAGCAATAAAAGCTGATAAAAAGAGATCTTTGAATTTTATAAGCCTTCCGTAGAGTAATATATTGTATCGTAGAGTGTAATATCGCGCTTGCATTCACTCTCCGTAGTATTATTTTCCAATTCTTGTAGTGCTGAGGAAATTTTCCAGGTAGAGAAAGAACAGCTTTCTTAGCTATCGAGAATGTTTCGTGGGCACCGGACTCTGACAACACAATCATTTCAATCGATGGTAAATAAAACATCTCGTCATTGAAAGGACAAAGGTAATCCGTATATTCTTTTTATGGGTAAAATATAATGCTGAATTTAATCTAAAGCACAATCCAAACATGCTAAATACCACTTTAACGAAAGCTGCGAAGCAGAAATTGTCATCCGAAGATTCCATGACGCTGGCAAGGACTAAATAATGTCGTATAATAAGTTTATAATTGAATTATCAACTTATACTGTGAACGCGTGTTGTGAGTGTATTAAAGAGAAGTTGTAAGTAAAAATTAATAAACCGATAAACGCTGATAATGATGTAAAGGTAATACCAAATACGAATATAAGTGTTATCACAGAGGAGTCCAAAGGAAACACAAAGATTTCTTTCAACCCGCGAGAAAATAGCTGTAAAATTAAAATTGTCATTCTAAGAACTGCACGTTCATTTAAAATTAAGTGTAGTATAATGTAACTAACATTAAATTGAATAATGATCAAACAATACAGAAACGGCGATATTTCTCATGTCTCCCTCTCTTCACCCATATGTAAGATTTGAGAACAGTTTGATTTCTTCATGTTTGTCGAAATTTCTTTCATGATATTCCAGCGGAACATTTAGCCGAAACTTGGAGAAGCAGCACACATAAAAGCCACAATTGCCCTTTTTCTTTCCAGCAGCAGTACCGTTACTGCTCACTTTAGCACAACTGATAAAAATATTTAATTTAATTATAGATACTTTGGGAAATTTCAAGTAATTAGACACACATTGTATTTCATGAAATGTTCAGGATATGACAAGGTTTGCATTCCAGCCAGGTGAAGAAGCGTCATAACTGGATAAAATCTATTTTCCAAGGATGCTTTAAGCTTATACATGAGAAGTCAATTTTTCTGAAGCAATAACTAACCTTTTATACGTTCTTTGTTTTTTCTGTTGTTTCTGGGTTTAAATTGCAATAATAAATATCTGTAATATTCAATATACGTATTTTTTCCAATTACCAGTGTTACAATGGTAGGGTTCAAAATTTAATCAGTACTTTTCAAGCCTTATAAATTTTTGAAGAATGAGTAATTGGAGAGAGAGAGAGATAGAGAGAGAGAGACAGCTCTAAATAATACTTCTTAAATCATATTTCAATTTTTTCTCCTAAAATAACTGGTTTTAAATTATCGAATGTATTTGAAAAGCTTTGGCATTTTGCATTATTATGCTTATTTAATTATCAATAATATTAAACCAGAAATTGCATGTTTCTTTGGTCATTTAATGTTTAGCGGAGTTTAGCCAAAATTGTCTCTTGCGCCATCGATCCATACATATATTCCCTTTTTTGATTATTTTTTGAATTTAATGAATATTTTATGCCAATTTAGTATTTTTTTTTTCAAAAATGAGTTGTAGTCTAATGGACTTTCACTTCACTTAAATGATTGTTTCGTAGTTAAATTACTTTTACATGTAACGATTTATTTTGGGCAATAAATTTTCATTTCGTTTGTTTTTCTCGATTTACTGCCATTCAATTTTAAAAACAAATCTGTCTTTGTTGAACTGTGTTTTTCTAGAGAGTTTTCCACAAAAAAATACGTTTAAGATTTTAATGTTCCAAAAATGCTTTTTAGAATAATAAATCAATCCTATTGTAATTTTTTTTTCATATTATACGTGTGGAGTTTTGTAAAATTTCTTCTGGGTGGACATCTTTAATAGTATTTAATAAATAGGTCAGGAGTAATAAGAGTAATGAAATAAGGGAGTAAGAATATAAATTACTAATAATGGATAATTACTGAAAATCCTATCAAAATCTTTGAAAAAAATGAATTGGCTACTTATTAACTGTAAGAGGAAATATTTGCATGCTGAAATCTAAAACTTTTCCTATATTTTTCTGAAAATAATGTTGTTTTTATATAATTTAATATAATTTAATGTTTTCCATATAATTTAATGTTTGATGAACAGAAAAGATTGATATATTTAAAGAAGTTGGCACTGTTGTATATCATTTAATATATTCAATGAATTAATATAAAGTTTCTCCTCAATATTGATCTCCTGTGGGAGAGTGAGAGTTGCCTTTAAATTGAGGGCATTACAAATCTTGAAAACTGAAACAGATCTCACCACAGGGATCTTTTAATGTCGTTTCTTTTTAAAGATGGGTGGTTCTAGCGTGGGGTTAATTTCAGCTTCCTGGGGGGCCCAGTGCTATGCACATTTTATGTACTATCTCAGACCTCACTACATGAACCATGTTCTTTCGCTCCAATTTTTGATGTTTATGTTTCGGTATCCAAACCTTTTTTTCTTGAGCTGTAGCCAATTGAACCTTTACATCTAAGGCTATGCAAAATTTATAGGCCGCTTCAGATTGCGCAGCGGAAGTTGTTTTATGTTATCATTAATATTGTTGAAGTTGAAATTTTGATTGTCATTTCTTACCTTTCTTTGGAAATAGGCTTTTGTCACTTCTATTACAAAATCAGAAAAGATGATTTCAAAGAACGAGAGGTCGTCACTTTGCATAAAAGCAATCAATTCACTAGACAGCAAGAAAAAAATACTTCCAGAAGGTAAATGATTTTCATAGCTGAATTGATTAGCACAGGGATGAAATACCTAAACAAATAGTCAAGAAATGCCCAAGATTTAAAACGCTACTTTATTCGGAACAAATTATCTTAAACTGAAGAGAACGCGAGATGCCTTAATAGTTACATTAGTATTGTTGTCGTTATATATATTGTTTTATTGAAATAGATACAAAATACATTGTTTTGTGATTAGAAATAATAATTTAACTACACATAATATAGATAAGTTCAAGAACTTTCAGAAATTTATATTTAATTGCATACAGAATGATTATTCACTGTACTTCTTGAGAACATACTTAGATCAAAAGTGTTTCTGTAAAATACTTTTAAGCTCATAAAATTACAATTAGTGACGGGTTCTATATTAGGCTTTCCACAATGCACATATCCACCGCACAACATTAGGTTCACATAGTCAGCTTGATAGTGGTCCAGCTGTGAAGAATATGTGCATCTCACACACATGTTACATTTTGGTATATACATAAAGCAACATTTACACATTTATATTTTAAAATTCCTAATGACCAATCAAAAAGCTGTTTGCATGCAATCTGCTTTGCACATCTACTATCAGATATTAAAATTCCAATCTGAGAATTTGGATGTTTTGGATTAATGGGACATTAGTGGAAGTTGTGAGTAATATGGATGTGATTGTTGTAGGAGAGATGAAAAAAAATATTCAGGAATTGAACACCACATAAATCGTCACCCAACGACGATTCCTTGGGTGACGATTGGAGTAGTGACCATTTTATGGGTGGTACTAAGTTTTAACTATCTTTCATATCTAGCAAGCGATAAGTATTCGAAGAAAATATATCGCTTCAAGACGATTGGGAGGTTGACAATTTTGTAGTATAAAACAAATATGGACCAATAATCGTTTGATTTGTCACGAAAGTACTGTATTTAAATAATACCAAGAAACAGGAATCCTTCAATGTCACTTTTCCTCGAAGATCTCTTTCAAGAGATGATAAATATGCTTTCTTGAACAATCTTTATAACATCAACGAAGTTTTTTGTCAAGGGTAATATCACAGCGGTAACAAAGACATCCTATAAAGTTTGTTATAGTATTGGTAACCATATTAAAAGCTGATTACTAATGCAGAAATTGTGATGGAGTGGTTTTCAAGTGCTTCTAATGCAGTGTTAGTAAAAAAAATAAATATAAAAATAATAATTAAAAAAGAAAACAGGAGATATAATATTTTGATGAATTTGCAACATTTTAGATCTACAACGTTATCTTGGTCTTAAAGAATTCTCCTTTAAAGATTTTCTCCACCCCACCCACCGTCCCGCGTAAAATAACTCACATATGTATGCTGCCTGTGTAAAATAGCTGACATGTGTATGTAGCCCAGCAAAAAAAATGGTTGAGTACCCCTGCTCTAGAGCCTTCTAGAACTATCTCAGAAAATTTCCATTGCCAAATTCAGCCACTTGACAAAATTTGAAGATCAAATTTGTCTTCAAGGTCAACTGTGTATGTTTAGCATTATATCTTTATACTATTATATCTCTTCCTGCAAACTTTCTTTTGAGTTTCAATACTATAAAATAAAAGCGAGAAACATAAAAGCAAATATAAATAAAGTAATACGAGTATGATTCTTGACAAGTATAGAGTGCCTGATTTTAATGAAGGCATAAACATAAAAACAAGCCCTTATAAACAAAACAAAACACCTTACATTTGTAGAAACAAAACTTGTGATACATGGTGAAATGTTTTAAGTACTTGTCCACAATATTTCGAGAACGCGCGTGCGCACGATTGCACTACAAAACGTCTAGGTGAAAAATTGCTTTATACAGTAATAAGCTCAATTATTTTACGTTATATGAAACATTCCCTGGTTAACTATACTTAAGAAAAGTAGAAAAAAATGAGAAGAAGTATTACTTTATGTTTAATTTTGCTAATAAATAACCCAATTTTTTAAACTAATAACATTTTTACTGTACTGAAAGTGGGGATAAAATGAGAAAAGAATTCAAGAATCAAGCATGTGTGTGAAACATTTCTAAACATTATTTGAAATATTAATTTTGAGGAGGTTCATAAATCTTTATATTCTCTCTTCTTAGTTGCTACACAATATTTAAATACGCATTTTTTTCACACAAAAGAGGCAACACTTATGGAGAAAAAAGTTTTTTTATATTAAAAAAATTATTATAATACAGAATTTATATATATATATATATAAAATTGACATTTATAACAAAATATATTCCAATCAAGCAATTTATTACCCATGAAGTCTTGTCTTCTATTAAGAGTTTTAACGCATACTTTTTTTATGGATTTCCATTTAAGTTACTGCTTTTTTCGGACATTAAAAGGGCGGGGGATATCACATGGTTAGAGCGCATTTAGCAAATATGTCACGATAATTCCTTTACAAAAATCTGTTCTTCGATTTACAATATTTTCTTTATTTTTCATCATGAACTCCATATGTTAGCAAAGTACCAATACTTGAAATAAGTAGAGATCTGTTCACCACGAAAATCCCCCCAAACTCAAAATTTTTTCTTGTACCAAAACCTTTTTGAAATTGTTCTTAATATGGCATTGGTCTTAAGGGGGTGAGTGAAAGTGGTGTTTTATGGCACAAGAAAACCCTTTAAATATGCACAAGCTAGTTGTAAGGGTATATCGTATTATGTTAAATTATTATCAGAACTCGGCCACATTCTCCATCCCCGAAAAAGTCTGCTCGGAGATAATTCGAAAATTAGATCCGACTCTAAACTCGGGATTTACTCGATGGGTGCCACTGTGGAAACCCCCCTGGGTTCCACCCTAGACACCAAGATTAATTTGAGGCAAATAATAACCAGAAGCCATTTGTATAATAATAACTTATTTTTATTCACTTGATTCAAATATTAGAAACCCTAATGATATATAATATTTCTATGTTACGTCAAACAAAAGTGATTTACCTTTAATATTAAATTAAATTACGAAATATGAAATTAATCAATAACTACGCGTAAGATCAATAAGGTCTACCAAAATATAGATCTGAGAAATACACGCAACTCGAATTATTAGCTTTCATTAACTTAGACTAATTTTATTAAACTAACACTTTTTTTAAAGAAATAATAAAGTAAAGTATATCACCTGGTAATACTTTGATATCTTTGCAGGTATATTAACTTTTAAGATTCCTTCGTAGAGTACTAGCAACAATGCTTCACTATCGTAATCCAATTGAATTCTCTAAACGTTGACTCTACTGATGCTGGTTCAATAGCCTTCATCTTTGCTAGCTTTCAACGCTCTACTTAAATACCCTATCTACTTTGCATATCCCGTTCTCCTCTTAGAGTTGATTGGAAATATACGTGAATTTATAATCTCTAATAAGTTGCCTAAGAATATTACTGGAAAAGTTCCGTACAGATTCGTCAAAATCCCCTCCAAAAAGAAAACGGTATTTATTCGAAGGTCACAAATGGCCTGAAATAAATTACGTAACAAACTCTAAAAACTTAATTCATTGTCTCTAAGACTTTAATATACCTAACCATCTGATACCTTACGAATTCTCCTACTCCAAGGGAAAGAAAAAGCATGACGACTACAAACTTCGTTTGAAATTTTCTCCTTGTTTAACGTAAACATTTATAGGATTAGAATTCCCTACAGCACACTCAATTCCGGTTCTGAGGCGAGGAAAAAAACCCCGAAGTGGAAAACAAAAAAACTGCCTATGTGTTTACTGAACTACTTAAATACTAACAAACTTATTCTTCCTTCATTTACAGACGAATCGTTGCTTTCTATACAATGATCAGGGTCAGCTACCCTGAAATGAGAACTTTTTTTTAAGTAGTCTGAAGAAACACACATGTACTGTATGTACAAACACATTCACATTTTACACATCATTTTCTAATATATCAATTAAGGCATCTGGCCCCTTAACATTCCTATTCAATGCGTGCTGCGCTTGTTAGTGTTATTGTTAGCACTTCCTAACTACGCCACGTCCCAAGCCACCAAATGTAATTAAATTATGCATATACACATACATATATATACATACAATTTCAAACATTTTTCAATAAACCATTAACACAAATAACCAAAGAAATTGTTGCATCTTAGTGAAGTCATACATAGAAGTAAACAAATGCATTTTTACAAATGTGTTCTCCATATTTATATAAAAAAATTAACAAGACAAAAGCTTATTTTTTTTCTAGAAAAACACACTCATTGTAGTGTCCACTTTTGCTTGGCTTCTTAAATTTTAAATATCCAACCGTGACTTGCTTCGTTGCAATAATTCTTCCAACCACTTGTTCGAAAGAATATAAAAAATAAACGATACAACCTGATTTTTTTTTTCTTAAACATCTATTCGCTCCTATCCGCCGGATCTCCGTCTAAGGCTTTCATGCTGAGGCCCCTTCTCCTGTGACTGTTCTACGGTAGACTGTTGATCCCAGTGCTCCTCTGGTATTCCTTCGGGTTCCTTTAAGCGGCTCGTGAGGTAGTATGGGCAAGGTCTCACTGCTGTCGCCTGTCTAGACCGGACTGGTCTCTCTTCAGCTACACTGTGTCCTTTGCTACATGTTGTCCTGGTCCCCCGGGCCTTGTCATACTGGACTCTTGCTCCTAGCCTACTCTCTTCTGTTAAGTGGATTTAAATGCCTTATCGTTTGTTGATGTTTGGAACCTGTAATGGACTCTGGTCCCTGTGAAGGATTACTATTTCTCTTATATTTATAGTTTCTAGAAGCTACAGAGGATGTAGCTTTATCCCCTGTGGTAGTACAAGTGTTTGGAATCTATGATCATTTTGACCACTTCGGCGTCGACTATCGAACCTCCGATTATCCGCAACAACTTGACCTTCAAATCTGTACAATTCCCATCTGTGGTTTGCTATTGTCAGAGTATCGATTGTTACCTCTTGTCTTCCTCCAATTTTCCTGCCTATTCCTGTTTGGTAAACGATTTCTCACGCTTTGGTTTGCATCTCGGAATTCCTGACTCGAACCCCTGATCCTTCTATTTAAAAACCTTTCCTCGTACTTATCAATTATTTGTAGAAGATTAGACGTGGTTTGTGGATGCCGTACCTCCACATAATCTAAAATCTGAGGTTCTAACCTACTAATAACATGATTCAGCAATTTTTCCTCCTTCATGTCTAGTTTTAACTGTTTGTGTAATTTTCACACTTCGTACACAAAATCAGAAGGTTTTTGGTTGTGATTTTGTGATGATGCATAGAAACGCGTTTCGATCTCTGATCTATTCCTAATCACAGGGAACTGTTCTGCCAAAGCTTGCTTCAAGTGCGCGTAATCTGTTGCCTTGTCTTCCACAACCCTATAACATCAAACAAATCTAGTGCCTATCCTGTTAGATGACCCTTTAAATATGCACAAGCTAGTTGTAAGGGTATATCGTATTATGTTAAATTATTATCAGAACTCGGCCACATTCTCCATCCCCGAAAAAGTCTGCTCGGAGATAATTCGAAAATTAGATCCGACTCTAAACTCGGGATTTACTCGATGGGTGCCACTGTGGAAACCCCCCTGGGTTCCACCCTAGACACCAAGATTAATTTGAGGCAAATAATAACCAGAAGCCATTTGTATAATAATAACTTATTTTTATTCACTTGATTCAAATATTAGAAACCCTAATGATATATAATATTTCTATGTTACGTCAAACAAAAGTGATTTACCTTTAATATTAAATTAAATTACGAAATATGAAATTAATCAATAACTACGCGTAAGATCAATAAGGTCTACCAAAATATAGATCTGAGAAATACACGCAACTCGAATTATTAGCTTTCATTAACTTAGACTAATTTTATTAAACTAACACTTTTTTTAAAGAAATAATAAAGTAAAGTATATCACCTGGTAATACTTTGATATCTTTGCAGGTATATTAACTTTTAAGATTCCTTCGTAGAGTACTAGCAACAATGCTTCACTATCGTAATCCAATTGAATCCTCTAAACGTTGACTCTACTGCTGCTGGTTCAATAGCCTTCATCTTTGCTAGCTTTCAACGCTCTACTTAAATACCCTATCTACTTTGCATATCCCGTTCTCCTCTTAGAGTTGATTGGAAATATACGTGAATTTATAATCCCTAAAAAGATGCCTAAGAATATTTGTGGAAAGGTTCCGTACAGATACGTCACAGCATTAAATTAAAACTTTTCACAGAGCTTTTGTACTAAGTCACTAAAAGTAAAAAATAATGTTCTATAGTTCTTATTTTTTGAAACAATGAAATATGTTAATGTGGTGTAAAATATTCTTAAGCCTACACAGTACCTTATAGATTTCAATAATACTGATTTTTTTAATTTTTCTTGTCACCCATATCATTGGGAACCTTGCCACCAAATTTCAGATATGTTAACAAATTAGCTTTTTAAGATATTTGAAGTTTTCGGAACTATGGTTTTGGTTACATTTTAAAGCCTTCTTCCACTCTGAAATTGAATGAATTAAAAGTATTTTTGAGCACAATCAATTTTGTTTGTTTCAAATGAAAAGTTTTTAATTTTAATTCACTTTACTAAAACCATTTCTGCTTGATTATGTTTTGAGTTCTTTGAGTTCTCATAATTACTTAACTAAAATTGATTTCAAGGTTAAATTTTAAAAAATTAAGTTTTATGTAAGAACCTGGTAATTTTTATCTTAACTTAGTATCCTTTTTTTGTACATAAATGATTTTGGTTTCTAAGCTTTTGAGAATGTTTTTTATTAAGGTTAGGCTGAATAACCAGTCGTCGTAACAAACACTATCAATATTATGCAAAAATATTTTTTGAATTAAAAAAAATGATTTTAACCATAATTAGTTGACGTAGTGTTTTGATATAGAACATATGTTGAAAAAAAGCATATGAAAAAATTAGAGCTTTACTGGCGTTATAGGTTTTTGTTTTATGTCTTTACAAACATTTTAAATACGTTTTTCTCGGACTTTTAATTTCGAAGAGGTAGGTGTTTTCTAATCTCTAAACTTTTCTTAAATTCCTACAAAAAGTTCACTCTCTCCCTTATATATATATATATTGTTCATATTTTCCATCGTTAACAAAACATTTTCTATACTTCCACACAGACTTTCAAGTTCGAATACATTTCTTTTAAACTTGTAATGCATGACACTTGATGTTTATACAATTATTTCAAATATTAATTCATTAATTAAATTTAAAAAATATATATATACATAGTAACAAAAAATAGTCCAGCAGCACATTTAGAAAAGAAAACCGCTCGCCGTGTCCCTGTAGGGCAATGGATAGCGCGTTGAACATCTAATCCAAAGGTCGGGGGTTCGAATCCCAGTTGGGATGGCTTAGTTTCTGAGAATGTTTTTACTATACTACTTTATTAGATAACTTAAATTTAGTTAATGAATATACAGTAACAGACAAAAATTAGTCCAATACTATATAAAAAAAAATTGCTAGGAAAACCGCCTTATATTTTGAAAGTTAAAATTATGATTCTGTCATATGTATATACATATTTATACTAATTTCAATTTGTATGCGGCCATGGTAGCCGAGTGGTCAAGGTATCGGATCGTGGCTAGCCTTCACACGAGTTCGATCCCAGTACCTCTAAAGACCCGCCGTGTAGGGGAACAATGCACGGTAAACATGTCGAGATCTCAAACATCCACCCGTTGGTGTGGTTTGGAGAGGGGTGCCAGCTTAGGTGTCGTCCACATCACTTGACCATGGTTCAAAATTACGTGGTCCGTCGCCAAAAGCCCCCGAGTAAATGAACATTGCGACGTTATTACTCACTCACTCAAAATTCGTATACATGATTTAAATTTACATTGAATTAAAAATTTAAATTTACATTGATCTCTCAAAATGTGGACTGTATTTCTTTTAGTCGGATTTTTTTCATAAAAATCAATATAATAAGAGATATTATAGAAATTAAATTATATTTTCATAATCCATCTATGTCCATATTTACTTCTTAAAAAAGATTGATTTGTTCCATTACATAAACAAGCTTTGAAAGAACTAAACAGTAGCTTTAATCGATATATCGATTTCAAATAGAGTCAAATATTTATATCTTGCTAGGCATACGGAGTAGACGGTCCTTTACTCTGCATATTATAAACGTAAGGATTTTATTTAAGGATAATTTTCTTACAGGGCTTTATAAATTATGTCATTTAAATTTCGGTTTATTGCTGTCTGTAGTCAATTCTTTCAAAGAAGCTGAATAAGCACATTATCCTACGCTAATTAATAAACACATCATTGTGTGATGTAACACAGAATAATTTTTGAAATTAGAAATGTTTGTATATTTCATTTTCATGAAGTTAAATGTAACTTATGCTAATTGCAAATCAAAGAGTTACGCATATTATAAAATACATAAATTATAGACAGAAAAAGCCACAAAATGTTTGTAAAAAGAATAAAGAAGAGTCGTCCTGAAATTCAGAAGAACAGTGAAAACAGAATCATCTTTCCGAAATGGCAAGTAAAAGAAATTGTTGCCAAATCAACGACAAATTGTTCCTTTTTAAACATATTCAATGTGATATTCTGTCTTTTCCGTTTAACCGGAATCAATGTATTCAGCCATTCCAAAACTATGGATCACAGAAGCTTTAATATAAATGCAGGCAAATCCCTCAAATCTGGATTAATGGTCTTCATTCAAAGTTGTTGCAAATACACCATTTACGTCGGAATGAGCACGAAGATTTTATTAGGTATAGCTCTGATTTTCTTCAAGGAAGATAAAACCAGGTGTTTGACTCACAGTTTTGCAGCTCTGCTAACGGTACTATTTCATGTATCAGTGTACAGAAGACGGCAAGAAATGTTGCAGATGACAGACACCCTTAGTCAGTTATTAAGAAAGGTGACAGACGGTTTTTCCAAGGTAAAAACCCACTTGTTCATAGCGTATTTAATCGTGATGCAAGTTATCTTGCTTATTGCGCACATACTGCGTTACTTGTCAGAAAACTACATGAACTCGAATCTGATTTTTGTCTCCGATTCGTCGAATCCCACAATGTATTACTGTAATGAATGTCTTAGAATTCTTTTGAACTTATCTTCTATATTATGGTACCTTGCTCTATCACTCTTTGCTCTTTACTACGTTCTTACATGCAGTTTTATTCAAATTCTTTTAGAATACATACTTGAACAAATAGATGGTGATTTTCTTCCTGGAGATCTAGAAAATTTAGTCTTAACGTATGAAGAAGTTGCGAAATGTATGAGAAGTGTTGATGAAAATTTTTCACTGCATGTCTTTCTCGCAGTTTTCTTCCATATGGCTGGATTATTTTGGGGTGGCTATAGAATCGCATTTTATCCCGGCATGACTAAGATGTATTTCATTTCTTTGTTAATGCCACAGTTCTTTAACTTTTCCAATCAACTTTTGATTATGATGTCGGCATCTGTCACAAACGAAATTGCAATCAAAGTGAAATGCGTCATGCAGTGCTTATCTTATCAATGTTTCATCCAGGATCCTCAGAAAAAATTTAAATTTAAAAAATATTTGAATCAAGATAACTCTTTGACTTTGTGGAAAGTTTACGTGATGAATAGATCTTTGATTATCACAAGCATCGGAACTCTTTTGACGTACGGAATTTTAATTGGTACTTTGGGAAAAAATACTTGAAAAAAAATTAAAAAACAAATGAAAAGTTAACTTTTGATAAACCTAATTAGTTATACAGTCACTCAAAGAGTATTGGGACACTTGGCATGCATAACTGTGTAAAGCCATTTATAAAAATATTTATCACATTAAAACAAAAACAAAATGAATTAAGAAATGTTTTAACATTTGGTGTACAGTATATAAGGAAAATTTTACTGGTATTATAGAATTTTAATTTGATCTAGCTTTTCAAATATAATTCAAAGGCACACTGGAGTCAAAAAAGTATTGGGACACTTTTGACATGAGGAATTTAACAATTATTTAGCACTTCAATAGAACTTAATTTCACACACGACTTTTTTAGGCTAAAAGTTTAAACATAACCGTTTCAACACATAAGAGTATTTATAGAAAAATAGCGAGAAACAAAGATATATCAGTTGGTGTGCGAAATTTCGTAAAAAGTCATTGGAAAAAAGGGGAAATCACTTCTCTGTATAGGAAAAACCTTGAAAAATTGAGTTAAATCTACTGTTTTTAACATCATTGACAGGTTCAAGAACACAAAAAGTATTGAAAACAAGCAAAAATCAGGGCGTCCAAGGATAATTAATGAACATGAAATGAAGTGGATTATGAGACAAGCACACATTAATGCAAGAACTAGTACAGTAAAAATGACTTCGCAATGTAAAAGTAGGTTCGGAAAATTTAGTAAATCCTGAAACTGTCAGAAATCTTTTAAGAAAACATAAGTATCATGGCAGATTACCTCACAAATACCCTACACCATCAAAGCAAATAGACAAGCTAGATTGACAGGATTTACGAAAATATTTGGAATTATGTGGACCAAAATCTATAGATCGTTTTGCAAAAAATTGATCCAATCAACGCCAAATAGACTTGGAGATGTAATAAAAAGCAAGGACGGCCCAACAAGATATTAATTTATAAGTTTGAAATGTTTTTCTTAATTTATTAGGAAGTGTCCCAATACATTTTTGAGCACATTTTCTTAACTCGATTTCTTTTATTTTCAATTTTAGCCAGAATTTCATTAACGTACGAGTTTTGTTCAAATTAATATTTTTTGTATTTACCAAAATAGTATTTGCTTCTTTTTTTGTTTCATTTGTATGTTAAAATAAAATATTACGATAAAAATCTATGAACTGGTAAAGTGTCCCAATACTTTTTTTTGAGTGACTATATGTAGGATATCAAACTACATAATTTCTGAAGACCAGGACATATAAGCATAATTTTCATAACTAGGATTTTGAAATATAAGAGTACATTTTAGAGTGAGTATTATAACGTCCCACTACTCACCTATATGATCACTTTAGTATATTTTGGAATATCATCCATTTGGATGAAACCGAAGTTCCAGATTAGTTTTAGGCAGAGTAATACTTTTATTGCAAAAAAGCGAGAGCAAATTACAAAAATAGATGCATTCAAGATTTTAAGATTACGAGTTCCGTTAAAATACAAAGAATATTTGAAGCATTCTCTTTGCCGTTTTATTTATAATTTTCGAAATTGACAATTTACTGTCTAAAGCTAATGTTGTGGGGGTTGTATTTGCTTGACATAACACTGGTGGAAAGTTTCGTAGGTTGTAACCAAAGTTAAGTGGTTAAGTAGACACCTAAGATATTACCCCAGTTTCTAGGATCATGCCATAAGACGGGGGTATTATAAACGAAGGTAGTAGGTACGGATCTAAGTGCTCTTGAGTTTCAAATATTTCAATATTTTCAAAACATTTCTGACTTTTAAAAGTACGTTTACATGAAAGCGGAACAATCAAACCGATTTTAAAGAACATATTTTCAGAAATACTTGCCTAAATTATACTCTTGTTATTTTCTCTACACCCCGTTTAAAAATTTACGCGTTTTTAAAATATTTGTGTTTTTTCTTCATCTAGTTTGATTAATGAAAATAAGTGTGCGAGTTTATGGCGCAAGAGTCAATTATAGCTAAATGGCGCAGAACAATTGTTTAAAAAAAGTTAAAGTATGATGAAAAGTTGGAACTATGCGAAGTCAAACATCCATAAATATTTTTATGCGTTTTCATTCGAAATAAATCCATCCTAACGAAGGTATGTATAAAAAGAAATGATTGTTCGAAGCGTCAAGTCCAGTGTTGATTAAAGACACAATAGCAACTTCGGCTAAAATGCGCCGATCCCTGGGCTGTGTCCAAACAGTTAGGATTTACGAGTATTGTCAAATAAAGATTTAATTTTTCTTGTGTGGTACCTCATTTTCCTTGAAAAGGGAAACATAGTATATATCGCAGTGGGAAGTATTTTGAACCCATATCTTACTATGAATTTCAAAAGCTTTCAGGATTTTGATCATTAAACGCCATCGACATAAACATTACACATTTGTTGAATTTTTATTCTAGTTGAACATGTCCTTCGATGATTATAACTCATTATCAATTTCTTGTCTATTTTTAATCATACGTCATTAACATCCTAGAAGTTCGAAAATGTGTCATTATCAAATTTAAGCTGTGCTATATATATTCAATTTTAAACGAATGAAAATGTCAAATATTAAGAAAACAGGGACATCATATACTTTCAAATAATCGATTTTTCAATTTTAGTTCTAAAAAATAGTGCTTATTTTTCTGAATCTAAAAATGTATAATACTTATATGTTTGTTGATAAAATAGCCCTAAAATATGAAAAATAAAAATGTAAATAAATGACCACGCCCCTTTTGACACGCCCCTTTGAACTTTAAATATGTAGTTTCCCCTGTGTTTTATCTATATTAACTTTTGATTGTTTTTTTCGTTTGAATGTTAACCCCGCTACTTTTTAGCCACGCTTGTGCGTGAGCTATTATTCCAAGCTGTGTGACAAAATTTCTTACTTTAAATTTCGGTTTATGGCAATGTTTTGAACCGAGTTCGTCTATTCCGAAGTTTCTTGTGGCATACAACTACTTAATTTTACATTAATTTTCGTAAGAAATATTTATTTTTTTACTTATAATTATTAATATTCATAAGATTTTAAAAGTATCTTAACTTTTTTTTAAACGAGTAATTATGCCAAGAATAAAAAAATTTGGCAGAAGGAAGTATAGTAGCAATCAACATAAAAAGTCTAAATCGACTGAAGAATTGCTTTTGAATTCCGTGGAAAGTGCTTCTAGGAGAAAAATTAAAATATCGGATTTACTAAAAGAACAAGATTCTCAAAATGTAAACATAATCGTTGAACTGGATTTATTATCTTCCCTTATGAAAAATCTCTTATGTTGTAAATATTGCTGTTCTTCAGAGAAAATTGAGCTGAGAGAAGATTTAAAAAGTCGTAGAGGTTTAGCTGTGAGTTTGGAAATAATTTGTCACAACTGTGGAGAATCGACGAGCACAATGTCATCAAAAATATCAAATAAATGTTATGATGTTAACCTAAGATTGACATATGGAATGAGAGTTATTGGAAAAGGTGGAGCTGCTGCTCGAATATTCTGTGGGCTCATAAATTTGCCTCCACCACCTGCAAAGTTTGAACGCCATAATTCTTTGCTTTTAAATGTTTTAAAAACAATTAGTGAAGACTCCATAAATGCAGCTGTTCACGAAGCAGTCATAGCGAATGATAATAATTCAAATATAGCTGCGGCTGTGGATGGCACATGGCATAAAAGAGGCTATTCTTCATTGAATGGAGTTGTATGTGCTACGTCTGTTGAGAACGGAAAGGTTATCGACTTTGAAGCTCTCACAAAATATTGTTCTTCATGTAAGGGTAAAAAAAACCATGTGAAAATTGTGCTAAAAATTACGAAGGATTCAGTGGGGGAATGGAATGTTGGGGGGTATTAAGTATATTTCAGCGATCTGAAACATCACGAAAAGCATGTTATACGCAGTATCTTGGTGATGGGGACTCAAAAGGATTTCTTACTATAAAAGAAGCAAAAGTATATGGCGACACAGAAGTTGAAAAATTAGAATGTGTTGGCCAGGTGCAAAAGCGTATGGGCACAAGGCTGAGAAACATTCTAAAAATGAGCAAAGGCATTAAGCTATCAGATGGGAAAAATATTTCGGAACGTGAACGGCTAACGCTTAAAGAAGTGGACTCAATCCAACATTATTATGGGCTAGCAATCCGTAAAAATTTGTCATCTGTGGAGGACATGAAAAGACCATATGGGCTATTTATTTTCATAAACTAAGTACTGAGGATAATCCTCAACACGCTTTGTGTCCTCTTGGTGAGGATAGCTGGTGCCGTTATAACCGTAGCATTGTTACGGGGGAATATTATATTCACAAGCATTCTTTACCTGAGTCAATTTTATTGAAAGTGAAAAAAGTGTTTCGGGATCTCACAGAGAAGGACTTATTGAAAAAGTGCCTTCATGGAAGAACATAAAATCCCAATGAAAGTTTTAACAAATGTATTTGGGAGCGAATTCCTAAAACAGTTTTTGTTGGCATTGAAACTTTGAAATTTAGAGTTATGGATGCTGTAATTTGTTTTAACGATGGATATGTAAGTAGGATAAAAGTCTTTGAAGCTCTGGGCATTAAACCAGGATACAACACGGAACGTGCCTTATTTATAATTGATAACAAACGAATTTTTGAGGCTGAACGTATAGTAAATAAAGTGTCATTGGAAGCCAGAAATAGAAGGTCTTTAAAAAGGAAAATGGATAAACAGAATTTAGATGAAGAAAATGAATACCAAGCAGGAAATATTAATCAAATCTATAATGTAAGGAGAAATTTTTTTGTTAAGTTTTATTATATTTTTTTCTCGAATGTTTAATATTTTTAAATTTAGTTACACTTTAAAAACTACTGTAGCATATTGTTTGAAACCTTTTATATATCTAAACAGGATACATGTGCATACAGTGAACAAAATATCTTTTAGTATGTGTCTAATTTTCTGAAAATTAGATTTTATATGTAAAAAAGAAAATTAAGATTTTCATAATTTTAAGGTTTTATGATTATTTTTAAGAAATTATGCAATTAATTAGTTAAAAACAGATTCATTATGTTTAATATGTTACTTTATATATATTTGTATATTTTTTGTATATTCAAAGAATATTTTTGTAAGAAATGGTACCTATACATGAAAATATGTATTACAAGATCTCGAAAATTATGTTCATGTTAACTAAAACAAAGGGAAAAAAAAACATTTAAAAATTACTTTTGTAACTCTAGAAAATGGCTAAGGATTATTATTAGTCATATAAAAATAGGCAAGGAAATACTAATTAAGTGTATATTATGTGAAAATATTGTTTTTAGTTTTTCACTTTTTCTCAAAAGCATATTTTTTTGCATTTAGGTACATTTTTAAAAAAAAACAATTGCACTGTATGATTCCTGATTTTGTATACTTCTATACAAGATGCCTATGCATATAGTGAACCTAATTTTTTTCTATTAAAATAGTGCCTAATTTTTTAAGAATTAGTTTTATGCATAAGAAAAGCAGAAATAAAAATTCAAATTTCAAAAGTTTCATAATTTTTTAAAGAAACTATACCAAAATTTTACTAAAAAAAGGGGTTTCACTGTATTTTATGTATTTTTTATATATGTGTAAAAATATTTTGCATAAATAAGGATACTTTTTAAAAATGGTACATAATTTAAGTAATATTAAGTTTTGAGAACTTATGTATTACTTATGTTTAAGTAGTAAAAAAAAAAAAAAAAAAACTTTTGGAGTAAAAAGTTATTTTTGTAGTTCAACAGAATATAATTAAATTATCTTTATTATAGACATAAAAAAATCTAAGCTCTATTGGAATTTTTAAATGATATGTCTCATAAACAAAGGGTCTTAATTTTGGCATTTTACTCTTTCGAGCATGTCCTGGTTCCCTTAAGTATTTGCTGTACAGCTACAAATGTTACTCGAGTTAAATCACTGGAGTACGATGAGTGAACAAAAGACTGATAATTCTCGACATTTTAAATTTTAAATTGTGGTTGCCAAGGAAAAACCATATGAAACTCTTGAGAAAAATGGATAAAAAGTATTATTTTATCAGTGGCAGATACTATTGTGTATTTATCTTACAAAGAATTACTTATGTTCTTGCATATTTACTTTCACGCAACAAAATTATACATTAGAATTTATGTATATGTATTCAATAGAAAATTACAACACTATAATACTATAGTGTAATGAAATGTGTATCCTCAGTACACCCTTAATGCCCGTTTCTTTACTTTTTATGTTAAATTTCATCAATTTTGCTTCACATTCTAAATTAATCCGAGTGGGTGTAGTTTTAAATGACTCAAGAATTCTGGATAAACACCGCGCCAGACATTTGCTGTAAAAATAAATTAAAAGCTTATTCACAATGCTAGTTATAACTCTAAAAATGGCAGTAGAAGTCGATATAAAAATTTAATCTTAAAAATGAAGGCAAACAAATTTCGGTGGGAGCTCTTTTTCCAAGTTTAATTACCGTACAGATTCTAGTAGTCTTCTGTAAAGTAGTCTTTTATTTGTATGAACAACGGAATCTCTTTCAAAAACAGCATTACTTTTGCATTAGCGTATTCTTACTGTCAATTATTATGCAGATGGTATTTTTACTTAGAAGACTTTATTGAGAATTCTTGTTTATTCCGATTGAAAGCCATACGCATTTCAAATGAGAAAATTCTAAAGTGTGTTCAAGTGAGAGTGGATTATAATGGCAAAAGCTAATTCTGACCAAAACCCTATCCAATTATTTGTTTGAATATTAAAAAAACAAACTAAAAATTCCTAGTATAGAGTGGGGACATCCCGAACAGTACCCATTTTCATTTTTTAAATCCCATTTTTAGCACAAGTAAATGCTACTTTTCAATCAAAGAGAATTTAATAAATTTAAATTTACTTCCAATAGTCATGTTGTTAAATTTAAATTTATCCTGAAATTATTTGTTTCTAAATTGCACACCTTACTTTGAATTTTAAGGCTAGAGCCTAAGAACTAATAACAATATAGAAAGACTACAAAAAGTATCACTTAAGCTTTTATTGTATTTTATATACATATGAAATTGTGACATATCCATTAATATTTACAGATCACAGTACAGAAAGAAATAAGTATCGCGTTACACGACTGTATCCAACAGCCTAACTGTTTCTTGACCAAGGATTAGGATTAGACCAAATCTCTCCCAGTCCTCTAGGGGGCATTGTTGGATTCGTTTCACATTTGTTTTGCAATTCAAAATAAATTCAAGGGCCTTCAGGACGTACTGGAATCTGATGCGTGTTTTTCTTTACCTATGGGAAAGAAAGAATTTTATTGAAATCTTATTACGGAAGAGTTTAAAGATACAGCACTACAATCTGACCTTTTGAGATTAAACTTCAAACTTTTTCCTGGATTAAGCAAAGCTATGCGAGCCTCTTCATCTGAAGTTCGAAATTATTCGTACACTCTGAAAAGTAAAAGCATTAGAACAAAATAGAAATTTAATTTACGGAATTTCTCTTAAAGACTGGATTTAAAAAGTGGAACTATAATCAATATTCAAAGTTTGAGTGACAGTTCAGTCTAAACATTTTACCGAGGTTGATCTGATATATTTAAAACACTTTGAAAAACAATATTAACAGTAATCGTGTGACGGCTCACGCGTTTTTTCTTTAACATGTCCTTTGGGCCAGCATTAATGGCAACTCTTTTCCAACCTAATCCAAGAAGTGAAGTGTGAATGAAAGATGCAAATGAACAAACTTTTAAATATTGGAACTTAGAGTAAGCGAGATGGCAATGTAAGGTAATGTTTGACAATTTAAGTTAGTTTGTGGCAGTTGATGGTTATTACAGTTCGTGGTTCAAGTCTGAACGAGTTTTTGCGTGTCGTGAATTCGAGTTATTAGTGATTGAATATATGAAACTGCCAAAAAAAGTTGCACACCAGTGCATACAGAGAGAAGATTAAGCATAGAACAAGATTGATCGTTGCTCCAAGCTGTAATAAGGTAGGATTGATTTAATATTAGAATCGGGGATTAGGCGGTTCGCTTATCGATAGAGATCTGAATTAGATTAAGTCTTATTATAAATATATATTGTGTTGCGTATTTTGCCATCGTAGATTCTCCGATATTAATTATTATAATTTAATTTGTTCAAGGTTTAAGTTGAATATCTTAATAAAGTCATTAAGGTAATGTTCGAATTCTAGTTCTTTCGTTAATCCTACGCCTCTAATTCTCGCTGATACTTCGAGAGATGTTCTTCCAAGGGGAGGATCTTAATCGTTTAACGAATATATTACTCGAGTCTACTTCCTTTAAATCATGTTCATAAAGAGCTCTTTTTTTACCACAGGTCGAAAAAATGTAACTGTAGTCATTCAAGGTCGACGAATCCAGGCATCAGCGACTGAAGTCTAAATCGAGCAAGAGTCAATTTGGTCTATACTGCGCACGCACTTTACAATTTTAGACTGCTTATCTTACCTCTACCAACTAAACTATTGTGTAAAGTACTTCACATATAGATTCCGATACAAATTAGACTAAATAATTTTACCAAATGATGATATGAATCAGCAATAAAATCAAATTAACACACTATAACTTAAACACAACGCAACGTTTTTACGGCATTTAGAATGGTACATAATTTCCACAGAAAATAAACATGCATTTTGTAGATGAAATGAAATATTACAAGAACAAATTTTAGTGTTTTGTTTTAATTCTTTAAAACTAATCACACAGCATTACTGCATCCAATTCTTCATTTACAAATTTAACAGATATTTGGATTTAGGGGAACAATAGTCACTTACCTCGGCACGAAAGCTTTACACATCGCTGGTACTGCACTTGAAGAGAACGATGATCCGTTCGAATGATCAGGCCGCTTCCCCTCACTCTTGACGAAACACTACACCTTTTTATCCTTCAGCAAAGATAAAGACGAAATATGCAAAAACGAGGGCATACCCCGCATATAGCCGATTGTTTACTCGGAATTGCTGCTAGATGAAGACATGTCACGTGGCCACCAGCTTGAGACCGAGCGATTGAATACATGTTTTAATGTCACAATATCCGGATAAACTCTGCCAAACAGTGAGCTAACTTTTGGATTTACGATGAAAGAGCCAATTCTCGCTAAACATACGGTAAAAAATTAAAGCAAAATATCCAAGCCTCTGACGAGAATACATTTTCAGTAGAAGGTAAAATAACCCGTTAATCAAAACCCAATTGCTTTTTCCTCTAGAGCCATCACAGCAAGAGCTACTTTGAATAAGTTACGATCGAGAGATTAATATGGCTATTGTGTACAAGACTTCCAAAAATTCTGAAAAGTTCAAATGGGTACAAATTAAACTTCGGGAAGACAACCATAGAAGTCTAAGGACATGCCCAGAAGAAAAGCGAGCGTAGTTTTTTCTCGTAAGAGTCAATTTTCACTATGCTGCGCCAAACACTTCAGTAACAGAAGAAACCAGAGAATATGGAGTGTAGGTAAACATAAGGGGAGGGATGTATAAGACTATTTTATATAGGCGATCAAGATATCCCTGTACGTGTAGTTAGGATGTGCTAATAAACGGAAATGGTGAAAGGAAACTATACGAATTTCAGTAAGAAATGGTTCACACATAGCAATAAACATGCAGCCTATTGTTAGGTGACGCGAGCATGTGGTTCAATTCCTGATTCGGTTAAACTACGCCAAATATTTTTTTAGTCTAGTACATTTTAAAATACGACTAAATATAAAAATTCATGCATACATGCATATATTTTATACGCGTGTATGCTATGTGACGTGTGAAAGCTTTTGAACAAGTACAAAATACCCTACACACTGCGACAATAGCCTGGCAAGGAGAACCTTATACTACACAATATTCCAGTTTTAAAAAACAGCTCTATAAATTAAGCAACAAAGTACGATAAGTTCGCCTTCCCCAGTCGAGTTGAACAGAATGTTTAGAAGCCTCCGTTTCTTTTCACAAGATTGCAGTTGCAGTACATGCGGATAAACATCAATTTCGTGAGCACTTTTAAAACTCAAGCAGCAGTTTTCGATACAGATTTTGGAACTGAAAAGAAAATTCGCAAGATGAAACAAGCTTTTAAGTAACCAAAATTTATTGCAACGATACCCTTTGAATGTTCCAATATCTTTTTCAATCATACGATATCTCTTAAGCACATACGAGTCCCGTGGTCCCAGAAATAATTCTAAAAGTTGTATGCCCCAAAAATGTCCTAAATATAAATATGCTGTACAGAAACAGCCAAGCTTTCTTTGCAAAATATTAATGCATCTAACACGGATTTAGTTTTACGTAATGAAAAACGCTCTAACTACAATTACCAGATTTATAAAACAAGCAATATTAATGTCAAATATTTTAACATGAAAACTACAAATTTCTTATGCTTATTCATAAAAGCTTAAAACTTCACCATGATATTTTCTTTTTGAATTAACTAATCAATTTTATTTGATTCAGAATTTTGTTGGAAGTCGTTTTTACCATCCATTTGCTTTATTTGCTTTATTTACGTTTTAATTGAACCATTTCATACCAAGATTAATGTTCAGTATAACTATCCAATGTATACTAGTTTTCAAAAATTAATGCCCATATCTGGGCATTTTAATTTTGTACACTTCCTACGAGATGTTTTTTAAACTTAGAATTCAATCACAAAGAGTATGACCCAGTTTTTGAATATCAGAATCTAATATTAGTTACCGTCAAACCTAGGACTACTACGTCACTATTAGGCAATCACTTGGGAAAATTGTATTCGCCAAATATTTTGGTCAGCCAGTTGGCTTTCAAGCATATCGGGGGCGTTCTTGGAAATTGAATAGCATCTCCCTATCCCCTCCTGGAATCCTTCCAGAGCAAACCCCGCTTTGCTACAGAGCGGGATCGAATGCTACAGGAACTCTTGTAGTTTAGCAGCCATATTGTGCAATCCTCCCAAGAAGGATCAAACCCAATATTGGACCCACTTTTCGTTCGATATCACCTTTAATTTTGAAGTACTGTACTTTGCTGAACTGGAGCAATTTATGCTCTTGAATACTCTATAGTAATGCAATTGTTTCGTGCGGCTATATGTATCATCCTCATCTCAGTGAAAAAGTTGCTAAAGTTCCGTGATCGGGTAACCAGAAATTGATATCCTTAATGTTATTCTATTCATCTTATGTGTAGCATTTCTTTCTGAGTGACAAATTAAAAATACGATTCGCCGCTTTATTCGAGCCCTCAGTAAGATAAAGTTTGGAGTGCTCCATGTCGATTTAGACCAAATATTTTAAATTTGCATGCACAATATCTATAGCGTTATCCAAAAGTTTGCATTTCCGTAAGAAATGTTTCAATTCCCCTATTTTAGACTGTTTTAACACTCCAATATAAAATATGTGCATCTCGTAAGAATTATGGCCAGGATGCTTCTCCCCCCCAAAGTCTTTGGGGCAAGAAAAGACATCTAATTGAGCCAATCCAAAAGATTGGAACCATTAGGAATTCTAAGTCTTTGTGAGCAAAATCCTGTTCCTTCCAAAGTAGCTCCCCCTGTTTTCCCTTCAGTGTGTTCAGAAATGTCTCTGGTGCCCCTCTCGCCATTAGAATCTATATTTATAGAGATCCTGTGCAAAAATATGCATACGTACACAAATTTTTACGCCAACAGAAAAAATTTAAAAGGCTCTAACTAAATTTCAATTACAGATACTACGTACACCATTACATATGCAAAAACTGCCCGGGATATATTTATTGAGGCAGACATACCACCTTCAATCAATCAAGAATAAATCGAATCACGAGCATTTTAGGCAATTCCAATACTTTGAACGACATTTTGAAGTATGCAAGAAGCGTTCGATTTAGGAGGCAGATTAGTTTAAGTAGAGCTAGAAAACCCAAACGATTGTGCAATGTGATCAGACATTTTAAAATGTCTTTGATGCCTATGCAATACCTCTGCCTCAGACTTCCTCCACAACTTCAGTTAACGAGAAGTAAACGCACTTTTTCCCCACAAGGTATATTTAGAAGCCATTAAAGTCTGTTGTATCGATAGGGTGGAGTTACTAGGATATGCAGCCCACTATTCATATTTAAGACCATTGAGTAAGTGATTATACCAGTAAAAGAACGTAAAAATTAGCTTTGAGCGCGTTTGTCCACTTCTTTCCGAAATTTGTACATATAAAAATGTCCAAATATTGTTTTTAGTAGGCTTTAACACATCACAATTAGAAATGCATATTTTACGAGAAGTTTGATGTTTTGGTCAACTTGTGGAATCAAAAGTTTCAGACATGTACACCATCGTATATGCAAAGTCGCCCCACGATGCATTTTCGAATACATGGGGCAGACAAAAACATGTTGAGCTAACCAAAAAGAAATTGGTTGAAGACTCATTTAGGCATTCTAAGCATTTCAAGGGCAAGAAGCGCCCCCTTAGAAATTGACTCAGTTGATTCAGAAAAGTGTCGAGTGATCATTGTGGGAGGAAATGACCGAAGACTTCTATTTGTGTACACAATATACGTGACCAACATAGTCTTCTCTTAGGGTCGTTATTTAAGACATTTAGGTATGTATTTGCCTAGATTCTGTACCTTAGAAAAAAATTTCGCTTTTTAGAAATAACTCCAAGACTTCAGATGTCTGAAGGGCATCTCTTATAAATTTTAGAAGTAATTTCAAATTCATATCCGTTTTTTTTTCAAGGACGAAAGATACCCCGAGCAGACAATGCATAACATAGTGCAGAAAGATTCTTCATTTTGTTGCCAGCAGTCACGCCATCCGCTAGTAATCCAGCTATCGGATACAATATCAGAATAGTCCACTTCGTATCGAAACAGTCAATCAAGTATTATGAAGTATTCATTTCAATAACAAGCCAAGCACTTCACCTAGTCCTTCCATGCTATGCTGCACTGACAGTCTTGACGAAGGGCCGATGTCAAATTAACCAGTCTTCACATTCGTAAGATGCTCCTAAATGTCATCCATTCTGCAAAGGTGCATTCTGGTCTCGTTCATCTCACTTTACCATGGTTCAAAATTGCGTGGTCCGTCGCCGAAATCCCTCCTGCAGCTGGACAGTGCTACGTTAATAATAAATCAAACATTTTTTCAAGGTTATCGCTGCGCAACTAGAAAAGATAACCCAAGATTTAAAGTAACATACACTGGTGTGCAAAAATTAAGGACGAAGTCGAAAAATTAGCATATCAGCTGAACGAAGAGGCAGAGCGGACAGAAAGACCAATCAGGAGATTAAGTAAGGTGATGTACGGTAACACATGCGCAGATATGCCGGTAGACGTAATGGGGGAGTGTCTGAATAGTATAAAGCATGTTGTCGGTGTAAGATCAGTATTTCTAGCGGAGAGATTGCACGCCGTATAGCAGTTAAAATCACACCGAGTTGCTGCCTCAGCGAGAGATGGCGAATAATCAATCTGTTAGACGACATCTGGATGCGTTTACCCGAGGTCGAATCATTGGAAAGTTGGATGAAGGCCGTAGTGTGACTGCAGAATTTGGAATTGCTCACAGCAACCTTTCATGACTTTGGATACCATTTAAAACTACTGGAACAGCTATCCGGGGGTTCAGTAGTGGTCGTCAACGAGGAACCACACCCGCAGATGACCGGTACATTGTGTTACAGGCCAGAAGAAACAGGCGGCAGAAATCGCTAGACACGACACAGGTGACTGGACGAACGGTATCGCGTTTTACCGTGGCTAGAAAACTGCACGGTGGTAGTCTGTTTTCACGACGCCCTGTACGATGTGTACCTTTAACGCCAGCCCATCCGAGAAGGCGTTCTCTGTGGTGCCGGGAACACCGGAATTGGAGAGACAATGAATGGGGACTAGTACTCTTTACAGATGAGAGCAGATTCAGTTTGAGTAGTGATTCTCATTGCATACTCATCTGGAGAAAGCGGGGAAGCCGCAATCCCTAGAACATCATTGAAAGGGACAGGTAAGGAGGTCGCGGTGTTCTCGTTTGGGGAGGCATGCTTGGTAGTCGTACAGACCTTCACATCTTCGACGCAGTTTCAGTCAACGGGACCCGTTATTGTAACGAGATTCTTCTTCCATATGTGCGTCATTTTAGAGGCGCTATGGGTCTAGTTCCTTTTCATGGACGACAATGCACCATGTCATCGCACAGTAGCTGCCGAACAGCTCTTAGAGAGTGACGATATTGAATGTATGGATTGGCCGGCACGATCTCCGGATCTCAATCCCATCGAGCATGTATGTGATTTCCTTGACAGACGCTGGGCACCTCACCACCAATAACGATTCGAGAGCTTTGATTGGCGCAGCAAGACGAATGGGCAGCAATGCCTCAACAACTCATTGACATTCATTCTCAGCATGGACAGACGCTGTGAAACCTGCCTAGCAGTCAGGGGGGAGATCATATCCCCTACTAAAGACCGGATGTTTCTTGCTGGACACCCATCACAGGGATATTTCGGCTTTCAGTCGCTTTGCGCTCCATGCTACTTTTTCAATCAAGCTTCTTTTTACCCCTCCGATTTCTCTTTTAGTAAGTGTTGCTTACATTACACATGTTCTTACGTATTGGGGATCTCAAGGTATTTAATGCGTTAATTTGGGAAGCTTTTGTAGAAAATTATATTGAAAAAACCGTCTCGTCCTTAATTTTTGCTCACCAGTTTAGTGTATGCTCACGCCTTTATGTTACAGCCCGTGAAGAATCATGCAGTTTGTTGATTTTTGTTGAGTCTCACTTTCGCAAGCACTCATTGCAATCTGTGCACGAGTCACGGAGTGTCGAATGAGCAATAAACGGGGGTCGCTACTGCAGGTAAGCTAATATATGTGCAGTGCAGCTCACCAGCAGTAGCGATCCCGTTGGAACATTCTTCGAATTCTCATCTCCAGCGCTCGTCCCCTTCGAGAGCAGGAGCCAGATCAAAAAAATAAAAGTACTAAAGTCATCGCCTCTTATTTTAACGTTACAACATCTCACAAGTTTAACAAACTGCATCATACAAGGAAATAGTTCTTGGATACGCAGAACACTTTCAGACCTTGGTACAATAAGTTTCGATTCACCTCTTATTAGTATAAAAAACGACTGATGAAATAAATTAGATTTAAATTTTATATGCTGTCTTCAGTTCATAAAATGGGTGAAGTATTCGTCGATTATTTTGAAGGAATCATTTTTAGCGTCCGATAAATAGTGCCTGAAATTGCGTCTTGTCACATTCGAAATACGAATTGGCTGCACGCATTTACCGTTTTCTTACCATTGCTCACACGGACATGTTTAACTATTATTTCAGTCTTGGAAATTTACATTTGGTAGCAAAGTGAAGTAATCATTGATATAACTTTTAGATGCGTACATTTATTAACGGATATTCGACGACTGTAAAACTGCCTTCTCTTCTAGCCGTTTGCTGTTGGTTTCAAACTGCTATAATTCAAGAACTGAGCGCAAACTATTCCACAATCACTTCAAGCATCGGGTGAAAGGGTACCGCTATCATGGTTTTAGAAGACAGGATCAAACTCTTCTAACCCGCTTTCAAAGTGGGCTTATCAAATCAATGAAATTTTCCAAAGGACGCAAGAGCTTTGCAATTTGCATGAACTGTTCCGGGCCAGCCACTTCTGACATCCTCGAGTGCCTAGGGCTCACCAAGCAGGATTTAGCAGACGTTCCCTTGCTGGTTTTGGACTTTCTGAAAGTGTATGATGCCATGGACCTGGTCTAGCACTGCTGATCAATGAGGCGTGCAACAACACCTTACCACTAGGAAAATGCCCGGTGCGATTAAGAGTATATTTCTGTAACTTTTAATCTTTTCGAGGATACTGTTGATAGAGCAGGAAAGTATTACAATACCCATAATGATTAAAACAAGTTTAATTTTCAAAATTAGAGAGAATTACTCTTGTCAAACGACAGTCTTCTAAAGATTAGAGAAGTGATAAATAACCAGAACCACAAAAAACCTGTATGAATAAAAATAAGCACAAAAGAACATGCGTTCTTAAGAGACAAGCGAATTCGATTTCTGAAAGATGGAGTTTCACTATTATGATTCCTCTATTAAACCTCTTGTGTAGATGCTCGTTAAATTAAGAGTTTCCCTACGGAACTACATTAAAGTAATAGCTTGCAATTATATACAAGGTACCGTAATAAAGAAATTACGTATCTAATTGATAAAATTAAGCATTTTATAATGAGTAACATGTTTATCAATAGCAGAACCATTATGCTATGTTTTCTACAATGCCCTCCATCTTATTTTCATCATTGTTCCATAAAAACGCTTTAATGAACTTCTTTAATTTAAAGCTTTGTGTAGTATGCACCTTGAAATATCAAAGGTTTCGGGAAAAAATCCTTCGTGGTTAAGAAAAGAATAGTTCTTGTCTGGCTTAGGTCCGATTACGCTTTTCTTAGCAAATTAGTTACTTGCTGCAAAACCTCCTTTGGGGTTCTGTTTGATTATATTTCTTCATCGAAACTAGTTAGGAGATATAGCAATCTCTTCAATTTTAAATTCTCCAGTTGATATTCTTCCCGTCAAGAAGACTGTATAAATCGTGAACAATTGCTTCGGAATCTTAAGGGGGAGGTATTTAGCATTTCAATAGATTTAAACTTTTAGTTTCAGGAATCTAAATAAGAGTGAAATTTCAAACTGGAGAAATTTTCAGTGAAGTACCAACAAAATATGCATAACAAGAGGCAAATGCCCAATCCAAAGTCGGTTTTGCAATCAGCAGAAATTACCCCTTTACTGCAAAAAGGAGCATGTGAATGACTGGGGTTTATAGGTGCAAGACCCAATTTCGGCAACACGTTACTGCAGGAAATGTACATGCCAAGCATTCACTCCATTTCCTGGTGCATTACTAAATCATTGATAACCAAAACATATGGTCTAATCGGAATATGTTATTGAACAATCATTTATTCAGAAATAGAGAACGTAATTTAGTTCAGAGAAGTGGCATCTATTTGAGACTCAATCCTGGAATATTTCTCCGATAAATAAGACTCTTGCAGAATGTTACACGAAACAAGTTTCAGTAAAGAGAGACAAGTAAATGACCGAAGACAAAATTGGTCGAAGGCTCCCTTAGAAATTCTAAGGCTTTAAAGGGAAAATGGAAAGGAATAGAAAGCGCACGTTGACGAGCACATTATTTTGCTCACAGTGGACCCGAAAACGTCTCGAGTGAACATAATGGGCGAGTGAGCGAATGTCGGGTTTTGGGCGCAAGGGCCAAATTTGGCTATGCTGATCCAAACATTTGTTAAAATATCAAAACCCATGATAAAATTCCAAAGTGAGTTAGGGACAAGACGTTTTAATAAAAGCTGAAATACAAGTCAAGTATAAAAATAGTTATGATAAAATCAAGTCAGTTTACAGTAAAACTTTGTTTAAAGTTTTATAAATAAAAATGACTTTTTACCGTTTCTGTGATGTGTTGACGTTAATGTATTTAAATATTCATCTTGACTTTTATGCCAATATTCCGGTAAGACGTATTCAGCTTTATACTCTATCCTATTTTCGTCTGAGGAATCGAGTACGGATAAACTTTTACGTTGTTTGTGTGGTGTCATCTTTATTTTGATTTCGTAACATAGGTTTAGGAAGACTTTTTACGAGGTTTTAAAGGTGGTTTTTTGGTTGCCAAATTTTGGGCTGCAGATTCAGGACGCATGTTAGCCTTTGAAATGCCAAGAGTAAAGGTATTAGTTTCTATACATTTAGCTGGAAAATTCTTTCTGGACCTTACATCTATTGCCTGGCCCTGCAAGCATAAGGGAGCATTTGCATTAAATCTAGGAATAAGTGGCTTAGCACGAAACTGCAGAACTGGAAGGCAAGAGTTGTGCTCGCGTGAAAGATGTAGGAATAGATGCAGTTTCATTTTGTTTCGAGAATGATGACGCTGGTTGCAGTAGTTTTAAAGGTGGGCATTTTATTTTTGTAATAGTTTCATCTGGCTGTGTAGAAGAGGATGTTATTCATGATTTATCAGCCTGGTAATATGTCTGTGATAAGGGTGGGGCTATTAACTTTCGGGTAATATTTCCATTACTTTTAATTTCTTGCGTTTTTCAATTTTCCATTTTGGGCAAAGTTTGGAATCTGTGGAATGAGGCTGTGAACAGTTAAGGCATTTCGGTTCTAGAGTACAATCAGTAGAAGAATATACTACAGATGCACACCTAGAGCATGTTAAATGCCCGTGGCAGGAAGTTTGAGAATGACCGAACCTCTGGCACTTAAAGCAGCGCAGAAGATTCGAAATGTACGGACGTGTTTTACAATTAAGTGTAACTGGCTTTTATTGTGGTCGGAAGTTTAGGGTTAATGCAAGTCAAATCTATATGCTTAGATTGAACAGTTGAAGAGTCTTTTGTTATTCTTCTTACCTGGGTAACACCCTGATCTGCAAGTCCTTCCAGGATTTTCGCTTGAGAAGCAAACAAAAGATCCGTTTCGGAGGTAACACGACGACAAGAATTTAAAGATTTGCGAGGACATAGTGTTAATGGAGAATCAAAAAGTTTTTGGCTAACGAGATTTACTTTGTAAAGCAGATTTTGCTTCAATCAGCAAATAATCGTATCGTAGTTTTTTTATGGATTCTGCTCTCCATCAATCCCTATCAAGGCTTTTTGAATAGCAAACGGCAACTTTTGTAACATTTCATTATCAGGAAGATATGATTAAAAAACCGATCATGTTCGGAAGTTATTGATGTCGAGAGTGGATAAAAAGCCCTTTACACTGACACGGCATATTTGGATACATAGGCACAAGATCCATAGGTGCGGTGGGTGGCGTTCATCCTCCCACCGCGGAGTCCAACAAGGGAGGGACAGTGCCGGTCGTCTGGCGAAAGCCAGGTACGGTGCTTACCTGGAGTACACTCTGAATATAATGCTACAACATCAGAGCTAGGATCTAACGGGTAAACCCGACACCCCTTATCTGCAGCACTAACCCTACAGCAGTGTCTCTTCGGGGACACCGAAGAGAGGTGCTACTAGCCGATTGACAGAAGCTGGCTCACTCCTGCCACCCGTCTACAGTTAAGCGTGGGCCAAAGGGGACGCAGAGCCATCTCCAGGCCACTATTCTTACGGGAGAAGAGTGGCCTAAAGGGACCCCAGAACACCATTTTCCTCCTTACGGGACGCAAACATGTGGGTTGTCAAACTGTGGTTGTCGAGAACAAAAGCAACATATCAAAACAGCTAAAGACCCAACATAAACAAAATACGTACAAAAATTGAAGAAAACGAAATATAAAATGCAAGCCATAATATTTTATTTATTAATTAAAAGTTTCCAATAAGGAAAAGTTATTGTATTCATGTAAAATTTTAAAATTTTGTCTGGGCTAGACGGGAAAGGAAGAAAAGGAATGACAAGCAAGAGGGTCGAAAATAGAGAAGGATCACTAGGGCGTGAACATAGTGGGAGAATATGACGCAAGACGCATTTTTATTAACACTGATGTACAATTATACATGTCCTACATTGTTCTCTTTTGCAATAGTTATTTGTCGAGATTCTGTACCCTTGAAAGGTAGTTTATCTTTGTTTCAAATTTACTGAAAGAATTCCAATGTCTGAACTTACAGTCTTTCGATTTTATTAATTGTTTCAGTGTGACCGTTCTGTACCACTAGGATGACGGATTACTCGAGTAGTTCGTGCGTAACATGGTGTAGGAGATCTTCATGCCACTTGAAGTTATGTTTTCCGACAAGCTTCTTAACAAATTATTTCATAATGTATCAATTACATCAAAATAAACGAGGAAGTAAAGCATTCTTTTAAGTGGCTAGATCAGTGATTCTCAACCACTGTGCCGCGGCACTTTTGTGTGCCGCCAAATTTCAAAAGTGTGCCGCCAAATTTTGCAAATATATATTAATGTTATTATTAAATTATATCATTTAAAAAGAAAAATATTTTTAACATGAATATATATTTAAATCCACAAAAAAATAAATTTTATTATTTGCTTTGCAACGCGTTTTTTCTTTGTGCCAAATTATGATGAAGCGGCGTGCATAGCAATAGGAATATGTCTCAAGTCGCCGCACACTTGCCACTTCTGCGTACAAAACGTGTTGTTTTAGTGATAGTTGGGATTCACAAGTTGTTGCATAGTAGTTACTGCACCTTTTCCTTCGTTAAAATTGGCAAATGTATGCGATTCGGTTTAATATTAATTTATTTGCATTTGCATTAATTTATTTGCATCCTTCTGAAAATGGATAAATGGTTAAAAAGAAGAAAGTTTAATGATGATAATATTGATAATGATAACGTTAGGGACCAAGTTAATGAGCCAACCCCCGCCACAAGTAAAAATACTTCTTGCTCAAAAAAATAAGTTGTCCATCGAAAATATAATGATGATTTTTTGAAATTTGGATTTACGTCTACAATGGAAAATGACATAGTTCTTCCCGAGTGTGTGATATGTGGTTTTAAATTATCAAATAGTGCTATGGTTCCTAGCAAACTCCAACGTCACTTGGTGACTAATCATCCTTCGCTTTCAACAAAAGATAAAAGCTACTTTGAAAGGTCTTTATCATCAAAAACTAATTAAGTAAAAGTTTTTGAAAAACAAGTATGTGTGTCTGAAAAGGCTCAAGTAGCTTCTTACGAAATAGCTGAATTGATTGCTGTTAACTTAAAACCTCACAATTTGGCTGAAGAAATTATATTACCTGCTTGTCGCAAAATTGTAAAAACAATGAATGGTGGATGAGCTGATATTGATATTTGCAAAATACCACTTTCAAATGATACAATCCATCGCAGAATTAAAGATATGTCAGAAAATATTGAGCAAAATACTGCAAAAACTCTTGCAAATTCGAATTTTGCTCTACAAGTCGACGAAACAGATATTACAGGAAATGCTCAATTGATTGCATTCGTTAGATATATTCACGAAAATGATACAATTAATCAATTTTTATGTTGTCGGGAGTTACCTGATTTTACAACTGGTAAACATATTTTTCAAGTAATTAGTTCATATTTAGAAGAAATTAAAGTTTCTTGGAAGTCATGTATTGGCATTTGCACAAATGGTGCTCCAGCTATGACTGGAAATCTAAAAGAATTTGTAGCACATGTTAAAGAACTGAATGAGGATATATTAGTTACCCATTGTTTTTTGCATCGAGAAGCACTTGTTACAAATTTTTGCCATCACATTTGAAAATAGTTCTGGAACAATGTGTTAAAATCGTTAATTATATCAAATCAAGACCATTAAAAAGTAGATTTAGTAAATTATGCCAAGCTATGGAAGCCAAGTACGAATCCTTGTTACTCCATACAGAAGTAAGATGGTTATCCAGAGGAAAAGTTATATCTCGTGTGCTGAAATTAAAAGACGAAATGAAAATATTTTTTGAACAAAATAAAAATTATGAATTTGTTCATTTGTTGGAAGATAAAATATGGTGTACTAAACTGGCTTACTTATCGGACATTTGTTATTTTTAACAACATCAATTCAAGTATGCAAGGGCCTAATGAAAATATCTTAAACTCAACCGATAAGCTGGTGGGATTCAAAAAACAAGTAACTTTATGGAAAAATAAAGCTCAGGAAGGCAATTTAGAAAAGAGAGTCAGTCCCTAAAGACAGTTATAGAACTATTAAATTGTTGTTGATCATTTTACAACATTAGAGGAGAGAATTATTCATTATTTCCCAAAATTAGATATTAAGAAATTTGATTGGGTTCGTAATCCATTTCTCATAACGTATACTTCTGTATTTGACTTAACTTTGAACGAAGAGGAAGAACTCTCATTTTGCTTTCCAATAATCGATATTTAATTTTAAAACATTCAGAAGAATCAATTCATTTTGGATTAACATCAGATGCGATTATCCAATGATAGCCAAAAAAGCTTTAAACATATTATTACAATTTTCCACATCTTATTTGTGTGAATTTGGATTTTCAGCATTAGCCAACATTAAAACTAAAAAAGATCAAGATTGTTGAATGTAGAAGACGATATGAGAGTAGCATTGTCATTTTTACGACCAAATATAAATAAAATTATCAAAAAACATCAAGCTCAAATTTCGCATTAAAAATATTTTTATTATTAGCTTGTAATTAATCCCTTAATAAACGGTTATTATTGTAGTATATATTAGTTTATTTCGTATATTTAAAATTTTTGTCAAAAACTATTTACTTACTACAACACACACACACAACTGCATAAATAGTTTATATCTTTTTCTTTGTGTGCCGCCAAATTTTGAAATCGTTAAATATGTGCCGCAACAAAAAAAAGGTTGAGAATCACTGGGCTAGACTCTTTAAAAGCAAATAAAACTGGTGTTTTCAAGAAGGGGTACGAGTTACAGGGATACGCTGCACACTTCCAAGACCTATGGCATCAATTACTTATTGTGCAGTTATCGTTGATATAGTGCAATATTTCCTTGTACAGGTATAATTACTCTTTCTTGCAATTTAAATATTTACTGTAACCACCTCTGCTGCTTGCTATCTGCAATTACTCGTTTACCGGGTCACGGAAGCGAATTGTTGAAGCTGCTTATCACAAACCGCTGGGATTTCCACCCTATTTTTAGAATTATGATCCAGAGAAGATGAGTAGAATCGTTAGTAAAATTTCTAGGGTGTTGTAGAATGGAAATTCCAAATCAACAATTCAGTAGATTTAACTCAATCTTTCAGAAATTTAATGTTAGCTGTAAATATGGATTCTTAAGATCTAAGTGAAATTCCAAATGGATGCGGATGAAGTAGCTTCAAGATATGCATCGTGATAAATGGATACAATTTCTATCCACAATCAGTATAAACTACCTTGTTCCTTAAGACAATGTAAATTCTTAAGCAAATCATGGAGCTGAATTCATACATTTGTTCATTACTAATCCATCGGAATCCATGTTAACCGATACACCCATTCTAATCAGAATACATTACCCACTTAATGATCTTGTTGCAGAAAATATCGTAATATAGTTCAGAGAAGCGGCGTTTATAGCCGAATTCATTCTATAAGGTTAATCCGGTAAACTCTCTTCCAGAATTAATGCACGACAAATATTTTCTGTAAAGACAATTATAGTAACAGACCCAAGAGAAATTGGTTAAAGATTACATTAGAATGTCTAAGCCTTTGAATTGGAAGAACTAGAAAGGAGTACTAGGTGCCCGCTTTGGCAAGCCCAGAATTTTGCTCGGTGGATTCGGAAGCGTCTCAAGTGATCGTGGGAGAAGATGACCGTGGATGCTTATATTCACAATAAGCAAAATAGACACTTTACAAGCCCTAGATTGCCATCTATTACAGTAGTCTTTTGGGCATGTTTGGATCTATATTTTCCAAAATTCTCTACTCTCTAAAGGGAAGGGGTTTTAGTTTTCCAGAAATATCCGGAGAGAAATAAGTCTAATCTCGGAAGGGTATCTCAATTTTAAAAGTGGTTGCCAAGGCGATTTTTTGTGTTCCAAGATTATGAATATTACTCTGAGGAGACTTTGCGTAACATTGTGTAGGTATGATGTCCCTCTTTCCGACATCAAACGTTTAATCATAAGTCATTACAACAGCGTGGTAGGAATCTGATTTTATCACGGAATTCTTGAACATGTATAACATAATTTGAAAACATAGAAATAGGGGAATATATCCTTTAGATATTGGGCAATAAGTAGATTAAATATCCCTCCTGTGAGCTTCACGAGAGAATGTTTGACGTACCCTTATACAGACCAACTGACGAAATGAATTTACAGATTAACTGTCAACCACCAGGTAACGCATGACCTAGATATTAAAAGGCGTGTTGAAACCTTAAGCTCGAAGAATGTTGAAACATTCAGTGCAACAGCGCTGCAATCACTTTCTTTTGAATGTACGCTTTTTCAGTCCGCCTTGTTGTGTAAATAAACATGCGTGTCCTTTCATCAGACATTGCTTTCTTTTGCATCGTCTCATTCTGACAAGTACTTTTATTCATCCATTAATAATCAGAAATGATTCGAGACCCGATATTTATGAATTTGAACAAAGGGATTACAATATCTAATCAATGATTCACCAGACATCCAAGAAACTTCCAATTGCAACTCTAATTCTCCTTTATGATGCACCAATGGAGTCGAGAGAAAGCCAGTTGCATTCAAAACTATTCCGAAACATTTAGTGAAACAAGGTCATGTAAATATTTGTGTGCGTTATTTGACAAGTACGAACATTTACAATAATCTATCCAAAGATTGCTTAGCAAATTTCGATCAGGGATCCGAGCCTCCAAGAAAGCGATCAATCTGAACGACCATCCAAGATAGATAATGTTTTGAGATCCAGGTTGGAAAATAATCCACATTTAACAAGTAGAGAATTTGCAGAAGAATTTGGCATTCACCATTCAACTGTTGGAAATCACATAAAATCTCTTGGGTTTGTGTTAAAGCAAAGTGGTTGATATCCACATGAATTAACGGAAAATATTTTGTCTGATCGTGTAATAATGTGTTCATCACATCTTATTAGACACGACGTGGAGCCGTTTTTGGACAGGCTGATTCCTGGAGATGAAAAGTGGATTCTTTACGAGAATATTAGGAGAAAAAATACTGCAAAACAGGAACATCAACAGTTTCAAAACCAAGTATCCAATGGAGCATATTTCGAAGGAGATTGACTCGAAGCCTGTTTATGTATGCATGTTTTTGAATAATTCAGTCTCGATACTATCTAAACAGCCCTCGTAATTTGATCAATTCCAATTAGTTACATACTTTACACTGAAAGTTTAATATAGGGATAGCTCTCAATTTAGAAGACTTGCAAATGTTATTCATAGTCAGTTACCGGTTCATGGTCTGACAAGTATCTTTCGTGACCCGGTAGTGGAGAGACACCGGTTTAGAGATTTAGTCTTACTAAAATGCATCACATGTTTTGTTGTATCACTAGGATTACTTGAATTAAAACGATTTTTGAAATTAAACCCATCACCATTACATTAATACGCGTTTTCACATTTAGCGAAATATTTAAAAATCACGCTTTCTCCATATTTTTCAGAACAAAAAGAATTAATGTCACAACTGTTATCTATGCTTGAGTATCAATAACGGAATAACTACTTTAAGAGGATTTCTTTATAAAATCCATTCTTGAAATTTGCATGACATCGGTTGCTTTAGGAGCAATTCGTACTGAACTAACACAGTCTGTTAATTCCACCTTTGACGTTATCAGTTAAAGGCCCACGAAATGCATTACGGCCAAAGGCTAGAAGTACGCTTAACATACGTGGCTTTGAACACATACATGCGACACTAATGGCTCTATTCCATCCCAATTTTAAAGAAAAACACCGTTGAAGTGTTCAGGTTCCTTCTACCCGTCTTGCAACTTCTAGAGTTGACCCGAGGCTATTTCCAGTGACCCATAGGCGCTATGCATCAATATTCAGGCGTCCTCCAAAATTCGAACTACTACACTAGTCAAGTGGTCTATACAAATGTAGGTACTTATTTCAATAACTCCAATAAACGTAGTCTTCACATAAGTTTGCCGTACCAACAGTTATCCTTCCAAAAAATGGTCAAGTTTGCAATGCATCAGAACTCTAATCCCTATGCATCGAACTGAATAACTGATGATAGGGATACTGTTATTTCGAGGGTACTCTCTTATCCGTTGTATCAACGCCGATATTGTCGAAGGTTGGCATTTCGTTCCATTGCTCACTGGAGAGTAGTTGCGTTGAACACAAAATAAGTAATGTATTGGAATAAATGCACGATACATGGACAGAAACGTTAAGCGTGTCCCCAATTTACATGGCACTTTTAAAACTATTTCCATAGATTTTATATTGAGATTGAAAAATATCTGCAATTTATATTTTTTGCGCTTCATAATACCATTTAGTTCAATGCAAAAATATGGATTCCATTTTGTATCTACAAACAAACCTGACCGTAATATTTAGTTCATTGTACTTTTAGCAGAAGGATATACATCCTCGAGTTCTTCTATTCAAAATTTAAAGCCTCATATTCACAGTTATGCGTTATAAATTACATTTTGTAGCATTTTTATAACTAGGTTTTGCCATGCAAAAAACTTAGTTTAACACGTAAAAGCTTTGTATTTACAGAGCGAAATTTAAATTCTGGATCTGCATAATGAAAGAGCCACATATTACTGCTAAAATAGATTCTGACCGATATAGATAAAATTATAGACAAGGCAAGACATACTATGAAATTTGTTACCATTTACTTAAGGTTAAACATTACTTTCTGCAAGCAATAGTTTGTTTGAAAGATTTCGAGAGACATTCCTTGTGTAATCCAATATTCAAGAGGAAATAAGCATCTAATTTCAGATGTAGCGCGGCGATATACAAGAGAAACTGAAGGCAAAACTAATTCCTATTCTTCCAATAGGTTGGAAATGCCGAGAAGAGCAAGCAATGTTTCGGAAAAAATGCAAGAAATAATGCATTTGGTTAATTCCACAAATCAGCTAGAGCTCATAAAGCAGGAAAAAGTATTAATATTTATGCTGAAACTCTTCAGGTGACCATATAATAAGTTAACCATGCTCGTTCCATATACGACACATGTTAAATTTAAAAGCCTCATTTCTGTCTAAAGAAAGGAAATGCTATTAATTTCAACATACCCAACACAGGCATCAAACCGTTGCTAGGAATTCACACCCGAAGTATTCCATTATTTCATTGGATTTTTCTATTCTTGAAGAGCTTCGATGAGTCATCCATCCATGAAGATTTTTCTAAGATGAAATATAAAGCTTTTCTTCAAAAAAAAAAAATACGCTTTCTTAATTAAAAGTCATAAAGTTAAAAATTTAACCTACCTACGGCTTCATCGTAAAGCCCATGCGTTCCTTCACGTCACAGGGATATAGATCTATAAAAGATCCTCTATCCCCTATCGGAAATTGTATTTGCGCTAACAAGTGGGAGTCGTGGATGGATAAAGCCCATGCTTTTTTCCCCGTTTCTTTACGTCACAGGGTTTGCAATAGATCCTACATCCCATCTGATAATGTATTTTGGAGCTGATAAGTGCTAGATCCGAGTGGAAAAAGTTCACCGAGTTAGTTTAAGTGATCCAATTGGCTGGTAAGGTAATGAAGGCGAGTGCCGTCACAGTCTGGGAGTAATAGTATTCCGATTTCGGCAGAAAAAGTCCCGAGAATTTTGACAGTCAACCGAGAGCTGTAGTAAAAGCAATGGCATTGGTTGGTAGCAATAAGCGAGAGAGCTTTTTAATGGCTGCCCTGAAGTTGGGGAAATTAAACAAACTGCTTGGCTGGTGGGTGCAGAGATGAGAATATTTTGAAGTAATGAGAATTTAAAGAAATACCAAAATTAAAGATAAAATTATGGAGTAAAAATTTCTAATGTGAATAGTTTGTATTCACCACCGGTGAATGCAGAGCAATATTAACGGGGATTATATGAATCCAGGGTATTCTCCTGGGTCTTAGATTTTTCATTTAAGTGGTAATTTTGAATGTCTATTAAATTTAGATTATTGGGAGAGATTTAAAATTTTAATTGCAAGAGTTTGAATAAAGTTTTTTTGGAAGGTTGTATATCAAGGACTTTATAGATGTAGGAGTTTCCGGTGCATCTACCAGCTCTTGTAATATTTCTAAAAAAAAAAAATTTTGCGAGAATTCAAGAATTAAAATATTAATATTTTCTGCGTAACCCCACACAGGACAAGAATAACTTAAAATGGGACGCAAAACAGCAATGTAGAGAAGTACCTTAATGTTGAGTCAAAACTCTGGTTAATCAGTGTGGGTAAGTTAATCTAAGCGTGATCCGGAATTTCTTGCGTGAGGAGAGTGGCGTTTCCAAGCGAGTGCTTTATCTAAAACGATACCGAAGTATTTTGTACTCCGAGACGAGTGCAGGGCATGGATTATAACGTGAGAGGTGTGCATGGATTTCTCCTGGTAAAAATCACAACCGTTTTCTCGACATTGATTTTTATCTTCCAATTATTGAAGAAATTTTCCCAGGAGAGAAAGGCGTATTTAGAGCGAGTGCGATTGTGTTTAGTTCTTTCTAACGGACCGTGATACACGTATCGTCAGCATAGAGATTTATCATTGTGGAGGCATGTCTCTCGTTTATGTAAATATTAAATATTGGGCCAAGGAGGGACCCCTGTGTACATCCAATATTTATGTGGTGTGTGTCAGAAAGTGTTGTTGACTCCGACGCGATAGTACCCGTTTAACAAGGTAAGAATTTATGATATGAATTAATGGAGGAAAATATTTAATTTATAAATAAGACCACCTACCCATGCCCGGTCAAAAGCCTTCTGGATATCGAGATGGCAGATCCACTGGCTCTGTCTCTCTGAAATACAGCGGTAATTTTTTCCCGCGAGTGTAAGCAGGGATGACAAACAGAAAGATAATTATGTTAGCATCTGAAATATAGGAGTTAATTCTATTGAGAATGATATGCTCTGTAGTTTTACTTAGGGTTGGTAGTAAAGAAATTGGCCTACAACTTTGAGGGTGATGAATGTTTTACTCGGCTTTTTAATGAGAATAATGGTAGTTTTCCAGTTGTTAGGAAAGTGCCTAAGAGAATTTTATTTGCAAGATACGTTAGAATAGTAAAGGTTTTAGTGGTGAAATTTTTAATCATTTTATTGGTTATATTGTCTATTCCTGGAGACTTGTTTAATTTTTAGTTTACTTATGTAACTAGATTTAGTCTGGATTAGTGGGAGTGATAGGAGTGGAGGGAGAAAAGTTTTCCCAGGGCATTTATGACGTCAGAGTCAATTGTAGTGTTGAAGTTACTTGGTCTGTTTTCTGTGAAATTGTCTTTAAGAGTGTTAGCAATGAGGTTTGTTTTCTGGTCGTCGGTAATAGCGACGCCAGAAGCAGTGTTTAGAGCAGGAATATCTGCGTTCTCTTTTAAAAATTTTATTCAAGTTCCAAAGGCTACTGTGTGTGTTGAGAGCTTCAAGTTCAGCTTTCCATGCGTCTTGCGAGTGTTTAAGCTATTAATTTGTGCTTGAAGTCTGTTTTGTGAATTGGATTAAGTGTGGTTTTGTAGAAGCTTTCTAGAAGAGTTTTTGCGAGACATCAGATCCCTGATATGACTGGGGGTGTATACGTGTCGAGTGTTTCTGATTGGTTGCGAAGAGATAGAGTGGGTGGAGCATACGGCAGCAGAAAAGTTAACGATTTTATTTTCCAAAATAACCGGGTTGTTGATATTAGTATTATTCTCAAGATGAATAATATCATTAAGAAGCTGCATAATGTGCTGCATTGCTCTTTATGAATTGGGGTATTGAAAGAAAAGTTTAAGAGAACAGGATTATGATCAGAGGATAACTAAGCTAGGGAAGCTATCGTGAATGGGAAGTTTCTAGTCAATGCACTATCTAAAGCATTTTGAGAGTTACACCCGTACCTAGTAGGGGCATCGGGATAAATGATTAAGATCCACTACATCAGAGAAATTCTTAGCCGAGTTCATTTGGCCGAATTCTGGGAGCAATTCCACGTATTATGTGTGGCGTTAAAATCACCAAAAATCACACAATGACTTGACCGGAATAGTTTAGGGTCTAGAGTAAAAAGATAGTTATCAGAGCGGGGAAGAATGTAAATAGAAGTTATTGTAAATGGGTCTAAATTATAGGAGGGTTGAGCGTGACCAGGGTTACTAACATGAAGCGGGGAGTAGGAGTATGAAAACGAGTTATAGATATTTTTAATGAGTATTAAAGTGTTGCCGTAGGCCTGTCCTGTGATACGATCTTTTTTGTAACATTTATAATTCTTAATGTTTATGTTGTGCTTAGGCCTCAGATGAGTTTCCTGAACTAGAACATCGGGACTGTACTTCTCTACAAATAATTTAATTTCATAACTTTTATTTAAAATACCGTTTGCGTTCCATGAACACAAACTCGGGTCAACCATTAATAGACTATTCATAATCCATAATAGCCTCTACTAAGGCGTATAACTCGCGTTTTTGTAGTGTTTGTTTTTGATCGATTTTCCTTGAGGGAGATTTGGATTAAAATTCATATTGTTAATTTGTACAGTTAAAGCTGTTAGTACACTAATTCCTTGCAAGGATTGGATGACAAGATTATCATTAGGATTTTGGTTATTGTTTACATTTACACTTTGAGGGGGAATGATAGTTGATTTTTTGGCCCGAGTTGGAAAAGCAATAGCAGAAACCCCAATACTTCGTGCCGCTATGTTTTTTGGCCAAAAATTTTTCGCCAAAAATCGCTAGATTTGGCGTCAGCTTTATGATATTGGGTTTCGCATTTGCACATTAGAAACATTATATAAAGGTCTAAATTCATTTTAAAAAAGTATTCTAATAACATTTTTACGAGTTAGCTTGTTGAAATTTTTAAAAAACGACCTTTTTTGCATTTCGTCATGATTTGGGATAAAGCGGGCAGTTGGCAGAGTTTGCCATATGTTCAGCCACATTACAAATACAAAACATTCATTCAACGCGTTTGATTGCACATTCTGGCGTTCAACGTGCTTCACCGCATTTCAAACATCTAGGTTTTACGTGGCATTTTAATGCCGTACGATTACATTAAATTAGTTACACGAGAGGAGCACAAAAGAAACTTGGTACTACCCCTTTCACACGCCATTCTTAACAACCTCATATCCTTCGACGCGAACAGTTAAGAAACAGTTTATTCAAGTCAAAAAAATTTTGCGTTGTGTACGTTGCGGAGCAGAGAAACTAGGTAAACCGAGGGCCTGATTTGAGTTGCGTCCAAGTCGAGAAAATTGGTTTACGGTGAAGCAGAGTTCTGCGAGTTAGTTTTCTATCTCAACGGTTTTAGTGTCGTGGAGTAATCCTCTGATAACTACTTTGATAGGGAGTTTTTCCTTAGGGGTGATGACGTAAAATTCGTATTTTAAACCCTCAAGATGAATTAAGTGATGTGTAGTTCGTTAGCATATTTGTGTAGAGTTTTAGGTACTCGCCGGTGAGTTTAACAAGCATTGTTGTTAACTTATCCGTAAACCCTTTCATTTGCTGCTTGCAAGTTTCCGTAACTTTTAACACTATTGGAGGATTGATTGAATATTAACGTCGCACTGTTCAGCTACACGAGGGCTTTTGCGACGGACCACGTAATTTTGAACCATGGTCAAGTGACGTGGACGACATCCGAGCTGGCACCCCCTCTCCTAACTACCCCACCACACCAACGGGAGGACGTTTCTGCTCTCCACAGATTTAACGTGCATCGCTGCCCTACACGGCGGGTCTTTAGTGGTACTGGGCTCGAACCCGTGACAAAGCAAGCCACAGTCCGATACCTAACATTATTGGAGGAGAAACATAATTAGGTTTAGGTGCGCTTGTATTAGGTGTGGGAGCCTTTAAGAGATTTTCAGTAAGTGGGGGTGCGATTACAATGTTTGATTAGTAGTACTAGCCAATCCATTAGTAAGATTTTCTGCCGTTTCCTGGGATAAAACACTAAAATTAACAAGCTCAATTTGAAAATTTAATTGATCATCAATATTATTAATTTTACTTTCTTTACTATGAGGAGGCATGGTAAAGCTATCCGATTTATCCTAACGCCTGGTTGGGCGAGATTTTTTAGTTTCTATATTATTATTTTAGTTATTTACATTATCAAGAATAGTTATCGATGAAGTGCTACTAGAATAATCATGTGGGCAGACATTAGTACTACAAGGGGAGAGAGCTGTACTCACTTACCGCTTCCTGATGTAGGTCTGTAAAATCATAGAGGCTGTTGAGTAGTTCCTTCACGTATAGGTTTTCTGTATCGTAAGCTATAGAGGTTTTCAGGGTGTCAATGATGAATTGCTGTCATCGTACTAATGTAGAGTATTGATCCACTTCCTTGGCAAGTTGCTGCAGTCGTGAACAATTCTGGACTGGCATGGGCGAGTTAGGCCTAGTTGATGCCCTTGGTTCCATATCCAGTTGAATGTTAAAGTCAATATCCGAGTCGAAAAAGTTGGAGGGGGTGAATTACTGTGTCTGCTCTAACAAGTTAGCCCTGAAAAGTGCTGTAAATAACAGAGGCGCTATTAATCAATAGGGAAATAACTTGAAGAAAAATTGCTTTTGATAAATACAATCGTTTTGCTCACTTCACAAAACACACAATCAGCCAAGTGACCGAAGACTTTTATGTCAACTCACCGTATAAAACATCTGAGTGTCTCAAAGCTAATGCCACTGAATGTTCTCTTTTAAAGTAAAAAAACTAAAAGCACGTGATCGCTTGCTTTTTCATTATTAGTGCCACCTATAGATTGCAAACAAAAGTATAATTGCATATCTAATACATACTATACCTACGTCGCTTATTTTCGTTTGAAAAAAGACACGAAAAAACACTTATTTTTTTAGTATTAAACATTCATTTTTAAGCATGAAAGAAACTTTCATGTGGAATAAATTGAATCTCATCATAAAATACACAACCACTCCATTATTTCATGAGTACCAGTAGCTCGATTAGCCAAATGGCCATGGTCGTGAATCCCAGTGGCATTGAAGACCCGTTCTGTACACAGGCTGATGCAAGTTGAATCTCTCGAGGCTCAAAATCATCACACGTCCGGGTGGAGTAAATGTATGGAGTCAGCTCAAATTTAATCCTCGTCATTTGACCGTGTTTCACAATTACGAGGTTCATCGCCCAAAAGATCCAGTGTTAGGTAAACTAACATCAACCGAAGAGTAGTCGGATCCAAACAAGTATCGAGGTAAAGGTTGAAATCTTCGTTTTATGGATGAGTTTGATTCCAGTAGGGGGCTGCGGTAGCCCAGTGGTCAAGGTATTATGAAGGTATCGAATCATGGCAGGCATGTCATGAGTTCCAGCCAAGTACCCCTAAAGACCCAACGTGTAGGGCAGCGATATACATTAAATCTGTCGAGAGCTGAAACGTCCTTCCATTAGTGTGGTGTGGTAGTTAGGAGAGGGGGTACAAGCTCAAGCATCATCCGAGTCCCTTGACCAAGGTTCAAAATTACGTGGTCCATCGCCTAAAGCCCTCGTGTAGCTGAACAGTGTGACATTAATATTCACTTACTCACGCACTCAAGTCCAGTAGGGAATTATTAAAAAAGGGTTTCGGCAGAACAATTGGGAGGATCCCTTTTAAGTAAAACTGTTCTTCTAAATCCTTATAAAGAGGGGCATGGAAATGAATGTGTCAAAGGCCCTAGGATGAATTAATCATCTGATTGTTATTCGAAGAAATTGGTTTAATTTTTGGCTTAAATTGCGAAAGAGATGGATCTCATAACATTAAACATGTGCAAAATCTGAACCATCACCTTATATCTCATATATATGCCAGTATAAGGCCTTTCAAGCCTGACAGATTTAACATGTGTCTTCCCTTGTGAAGGTTTATTCATTGGGCGCTTGGGGAGGGCATTTAGAGGTCCGTATAAGATGAACTTAACTAGAATTTCTTTGGATCCGCCAGTACGAAGGAGGCCTGTAGACCTTTTGCATCCATGCCTCGAAATATGCTTAAGCCGGCACTGGTATTGTCAACCATACAAAGAATGGTTGAGAAGACAGCTGTAGGGCATGCAAATGGTGGCCAGTGTTCAATGGGGTTCAGTGGCCCATGAGCATGCAAATTCGCTATCATTCGGTTAGAGTTCTCATTTCTACAAAATATGATATGGCAGCTTTTTAGATGAAACTTTGCCAACAATTATGTAGATCTTCCGTAATGTGAATAAAGTAGTGTATTGGAATATCGCAAATGAAGTATTGGATTAGCTATCTGTGTAACACCACGCTAAGAGCCTGTGATATGTTTTTTATCATATTTCTCTTTATTAAATCTTATTTTATTTTAATTTAATCACACTCTGAAGAAACACGAGTGCTATTCTTTGTTATTTTTAAACTCAATCAAGTGACGAGGACGACACCTGAAATGGTATTCCATTCTACAGTCTTCCACACAAAATAAACGTGAGGATTTTTTTTGAGGACTGCAGGTTTAACAAGCTTCAACACCTTTTCAGGGCGAATGTTTAGTATCAATAGGATTGAACCCACGATTTGGCAGACGATTTCTCGGTGATAACCATTCAGCTACCGTATCTATTTAAGGAATAAAAATTATAAAAAGGCTCTTAGAAGCTGGTTCTCTCTGAGGAGAATTATATTAAAGTTGCACTATAAACAAGATGGTTTTGGTCAAGTGACGAGAACGGCATCTGAGCTGTCATCACTTCTCCAAATTTTCACACCACACCAATGGGAGGCCTTGAAGCCTCGATAGATATAACGTGCATTAGCCACTCTACAGAGCGAAAAGGCCTTAAGCGGCACTAAGGCTCGAACTCATGACATGGTGGCCACGAGTTCGTGACCATAACACCAAAGCTACCACGGCCAGAAAGATAAATATTGATTGTAAAGGATAGTAACCCATATTACAGATGGTAAAGTTTCAGTCATTATTCGAGCCCTTACTCTATTAAGAGACAAATTGTGTAGTAGGGTAGATGCTTGTTAAAACTGACACGTTGACATGGATGAGAAAGCAAGGTACCACCTCAGATTTCACTGACGATGGCTCAAAATTTTGAGGCGTATTGTTAAGCTGCATTCACACCAAGGTTGGCAAAGTCGAACGTCTCGCCAATCATAGACCTCATCTCGAGCGAGATGAAGTCTCTGATTGGCTAGATGCTCAACGCTCGACGCTTACTGTCTTGGTGTGAATGCGACTTTAGTGGTCAGCGGGACTTGAACCCAGCAGAAAAAAAGAGGAAACATTCAATAAAAGGAAAAGGAACAAAATAAGTAAGAACTAGTCAATCATAATATATATAAGAAAGAACAGAGTGTTTCGATTGACAATAATGTTTCAGTAAAATAACACTCTTCAACTAATAATGTTTGAAAATGAACTAGGGATAAATAGGCTAAAAGAAACAAGTAATTTTTAGCCCCTACATTCAACTCTTTACACTTGGTTTTGAAACAGCGTGGTTTAAGATAAAGCACCGCGTTTTTGACCGCTGATTTTCTCTGAGTCACTGTAAGTTTCGTGAGGCCACGATAGTCATGAACACACAGACAGTGTAAAGCTGGTTCGAGTCCTTCTACCACTGAAAACCCGCCGAGTAGAGGGGAAAAGTACGTAAAGTCTGTAGATGCTCAAAAGCCTCCCGCTGGCATGGTGGGGTCATATGGCAAATTTGTTCCGAATGAGTGAGTGAATATTAACGTCGCACTGTTCAGCTACACGAGGGCTTTTGGCGACGGACAACGCAATTTTAAACCATAGTTAAAAGACGTAGACGACAGCTGAGCTGGCACCTTCCTCTTCTAACTACCAAAACACACCAACGGGAGGATGTTTGAGATCTCGACAGATTTAACGTACATGGTACCCCTACACGATGGGTCTTTAGTGGTACTGGGCTCAAACTCATGACAAGGCCAGCCACGATCTGATACTTTGACTACTCGTCTACCGTGACCTAGGGAATATGTCCCAGCTCAGATATTAGAAGAGGGTGGTGCCAGCTCTGGTGACGTGCTCGTTACGTTACCTGACAATTGCTCAAAATTACGAGTTCCGTCGCCCAAAGCATTCGTGTAGCTGAACAGTGCAACGTTAATATTCACTGACCCACTCACTCTAGCTCAGGTATCATCCTCCTCACCTGCCCGAGGCTCAGAATTACTAAGTTCGTTGCCAATAACCCTCGTGTCGCTTAATGAACGCTCCCGTAAATGAACTTCACTCACTTTCATGATTTGGAGTAAGTTAAATTCAGAGTCAACAATTGTTAGAACTATGTAATGAAAACTATACTTGTCAGTTTTTTTAATATTTTCTTTAAGACATGACGTTTAACACGTTTGTGAATTGCACATCTTAGACAAACACAGAAACATTTATTTCTGAGGTATCTTTGAATATGTGATACCACTGGTATACTCTTAATTGGAGGGGGGGGGGATCATTTTAAAAAACAAGTAGACACAAGCGTGATGGGGGGATCTCTATAGTTAAAATTAAATATCTATTGGTATTTGGAGGGGAGATGTTTGAAGTATCAAACCCTCCCCTTGCGTACGCCAGTGTCGGACTACTGTCGGTTTTCATTGATTGCGAGATACAAACTAAATGTGCTTTTAATGCTAGCCTGTCCGGGATTTTGATTGTTCTTAAACGTCTACTGGTGTCATTTTGATACCGCGATATAAAAATATAAAGTACTTGTTTTATTTAAATAATTGCAGGAATACTGTTCAGTAAGGCTTAGTTTAAAAAAAATAATTAATATTTCATGTATATATTATACATTATATATATATTATATATATATATATATATATATATATATATATATATATATATATATATATAAAATTAACGTTGATATTATGTTTCGCGAAGCGTGTTGGACCACTGCTTTGTCACAAAACTTCCGAGTCGCAAATCTTTTAGGAAAATTACTATTACGCGGCATTTTTTTCTGTGCCATTGCTAGCGATATATGTATCAGGAATAAGTGAAATATTATCAATTACATCTGCACTTTCGTCAGATTTTTCGCAGTCACTTTCATTCAATCTTATGTCTTCATAGAAATTTAAATTAGAGCTAATTCATTCTCAGATTGCTTTCGCAAGAAATCAGCAATTTCCTCATGTGTTAATCCTTTTCTAAGAACTGCCGTTTCATGGCATCTGCTATGCACTATGTTCTAATCTTGAATATTTTTTATGAGCAAATAAGTAAATGCTATGTAACGAAACAATTTTAGTAAAATTGATTCGTTTCCACTGTGAACTCTATAACACTGTATTCAAGATTTAAAATAACGTGCAATTGAACTTTGGGAAGTTATTTTACTTATATTATCTACCTAGTGAACTATATATACCTTTATAATTATAAATTATAAATTACCTTGGTGTCGAAATGACACCAGCGAACATTTTAGGTATATTTAGTTAGTTATAAAACCACTCCCAATTATATATAACCCAGAAACAAAACATTTTTCTGTGTAATTACCAAATGATTAAAAATCGTATGAACTGTTTTCAAATCACCTGCAAAAATGCGGAAAGGAGAACTTAGTAAACAGGCTCCGGTGTCAAATTGACACCGATAGACGTTCTAGTGTTAAATCTGGCAACATTTTAAGCATTTCACATCGTATATTTTAACTTTAGTAGTGGATGTAGTTAAAAAATAGTCAAATATTTAATTTTTGGCTTGAGATTTTTTTTCAAATATATTCCTTCTCGCATTTTTATTCTATATTTCGCTGTTTATGGCCATTTTAAACAATTGAAATAGAGGAAGTCTAATTTTTGCGTTTGCCACTATTTGTGCTTCAAGAGGATTCAGTTTCACAAAAATTCAATACAAACCAGTTACTATTTTCTGGATACTCAGAAAAAAATAAGTTATTTTCTTTTCATTTTATGATAATAGCTATTTTATTTAAGGAGAAACATATTAACTCTTGTTTTTTTCTGATTTCATCTTCTATAATTAATTTGAGTTAAAATGGTAAAAACAAAAAAGTGAAGAAAATATGATCGAAAGAATGCAGCAAAATATGTATAAATGTTTTAATATTTTTTTAAAATTGGTTCGTGATGTTGTACAGTAAATATTGATGTTATTGTGTGTAATACATTTAACTTGAATTTAAATTATTTGTAAGCAAACAAAAAAAATCATTAAAAAATATTAATTCATTTGAAAAAGGACACATACGAGGAGATGCTAAGCAACTGTTGTTTTCCTTTTCGTGGAGCAATAATTGCGAATGTGAATTTTAAGTGTATTTCAAACACGTTTTTGCTGTAAAAATTATCCGTAGTTAGACTACTCGAATAGTTTTAGCAAAAAAAAGTTCCTTAACCGTTTGAAACAATTTAGTTCAAGAGAACTCGGTGTCTCAAAACTCTAAGTCAACCAAAAATGCATTTTTTTGCATTATTATTAAAATACATTTTTTTCACGCTTTTCAAAGTATTTTTTTGTTTTGATTGAATTTTTTTTCAGATCTACCGGAACTGGATACGAATTATGAAAGAATATTAGACTTAATGATTTTCATGAACTTTTTGGTTGCTCTTTATTTACGTGTATTATGAAAAAATGTTTTTTTTTATTTTCTCTTCGTGCTCAAAATTCCACAAAAGCTAATCATTAAAATTTTTAACGAAAAATTTTAAAATCCAGGAAGTGTGTGTGTGATTTTAAACTACAACTCCTACAATAATTTACTTACACGCAATAAATTTGATTTACAGGTATGTCAAACTAAATGTAATAAATGTTGGTATGTGTTTTGTGATAACAAAATTGATATTCGTAAAATATTTTTGTATGAATGCTCATTGAAATTCCTTGAAAGATGTAAATTCTAAATTCAACAATTTTTTAAAAAAATATTTTTTGTTTTGATTAAAAACGTGCATTAACTTTTCTTACATTTATTGATAGCTGTAGTTAGAAAAAATTATCAAAGCATTTGACACAATAGAGAGAAAAACTTTAGCATTTTAAAGCAAAATAAACTATTTTTTTTTCTTCCTGCGATAAATCAGCATTTTATTTGCCTTTACGATATGAATAAAAACTACATAAAAGTTAACATACCAGTGTTTTTTTAATTTAGAACTTTCAAATTATGTAAAAATATATGAACACAATAACTTAGGCTGCAAATTTGCTTTGATATTTTGATTGATTTTTGTCAATAGAATTATACTGTGCCCCCTTAACCTTTGATAATTGTCAAAATTATAAATTCTATATAATCAAATGAATAAACGTGGTTATACGATAAAAAATATAAAAGCATACCAGAAAATACGGTTTGGAAATTTTGTATGTTATTTCATTTCCTGCCGAAAAGTTATTGTGGTCAGAAATACCATTTTTAGGTCATGAGTATATTTTTCAATAATACTAAGTGAACAGGAGTATTAAAAAGCAAAAGATTTAATCACAAATGTGGTTGACAAATATCGTCAAGTCTCCAAATTTAGTAAGGAAAAAATACATAGAAAATCCAGAAGAATATTGGAAGATTTTTTAACCCTATAGTTTTAGAAGATACTTTGCAGCCTATACAAGATGTCCGAAAATTCAACGTTAAGTCGATACAGGTTGAAAGTGGCTCATATCAATTGCGGGATGAATAAAAAGCTCCACATAAATTGGTAATGGCGACTAGCATGTTTTTGATATAGCGAAAAGTGTTCATTCTCCATCACACCATTAGGTACTGTGACCACAAATTCATCAATTTTACTACGACTTTTCTCAAATGTGCTCTTTACATAGTCACAAGTTGATCAAACACTTTGCTGGTTTAGTTAAAGTCAATGAAGTTTGAGTAGTTTTGAGAAAAAGATGCCACCTAAATTTGGCTCTCCATGAAACGAAAAAAATTCATGCTACTATTGGCAAATTATTTCAAAATATAACACATTTAGTTAAAATTACAAAATAGCACAACACTTGCTTGTTTTCTATCCATGACAATTGATTCATTTTTTTTTACAAACTGACTTCCTTTTAAAAAAAACTCATTCTTATATGTGTAGCTCAAATCAAGCAAAAATTTTAAAATCAAAGCGGAAAACCGGGTTGTGATGTTGTAATGAATTAAATGTGCTTGATTTCAACACTTTCTACAGAATCTACAGCTTTTTGAAAGTAATCGCTTGTTGAGTCGTGAGTAAATGGCTTAATTTTATTTCTGTTACACTTCCTGGTAAACTAAACCAAGCTTTGGCAAAGCAAGCAGTGAAAAGTTTTGTGTCGAGGAGGTATAAAGATGAAAGCAGTTTCTTAAAAATGACTTTTATTAATAATCAAGTATAAAGTCAATGTGCTCGTCACTGGAGCGATCAAAAATAATAAGTTGACTAATAAAATCTTAGTTCAAAAAATCAACTTTACTAGCCATCCGATTTGAACCGTCTTCTTACAGTCTAATATTTAAAACGAATTTATCATCTTAATGATGCAACATAAAGTTACATGATGCAACATACAGTTACATAGACAAACAGCCGCTATCTATTTAATAGCTAAAACACACTTCTTATATTTCTTTTTTTTCACCAAAACAACTAATACGAGCAGAGTTTAAATAATCACTCGATTTGCATTGCAGTTGCTGAAACCCACAAATCACGAGACTTGCTAAAAGTTTTGGGTTCTGATCGGTTTGTTTACTTTTATTGAGATCACGGAAGTGGATTGGAAAAACAACACAAGGAGACCATAAAAATATGCACCTGAAAATAATATTTCGCATGTTTTTTTTTTTTTTATTTTATTTTTAAATGTCTAACAATTTCTTAAATTGTCTCAGCAATATTTTAGTCCAGTTCGATTACATTTAAATTTCGCTTAAGCTATCCAACTACGTTCGGAACCTTGATTTCGCAAAAGCGCATAAATGGATATTTTTCAGGGCATTTAGTATCACTTAGATTAGAATATGTGCATTAAATTGTTTTAAGAACATTTTGACAAAAAAATGTATTTAAACATAGTATTTTGGCAAAAATTTAACTTAGAGTAATATTTTTTCCAAATGTTTTTCTTTTGTGAAAAATGGTTCTATTATAATAATAATTTGCCTGTATATATCTCAGACCTCTCTGCAGAGGCCCAAGTAGAATTTTTGAAATATATAACTTAGAAGTGGGTTTATATTCATATTTTACGACGACAGAGGAGAGCATCTTTAAGAAAGAAACCCAATTATTATTTCAATCGGTGGAACTTCTGAAAATAATGTGATTTTTTCAAAAATTCTAGTTGAGCCTCTGTAGAGAGGTCTGAGCTATATACAGGCAAAATATTATTATAATTGAACCATTTTTCACAAAAGCAGAACATTTGGGAAAAAGATTATTCGAAGTTAATTTTTGTCAAAATATTATATTTAAATAAATTATTTTTTTGTCAAAATGTCATTAAAACAATTTTATGCATGTATTCTAATTTGAGTGACACTAAATATCATGAAAATTATCCATTTATGCGCTTTTTTAAAATCACGGTTCCGAACGTAGTCAGATACCTTAAAAGAAATAAGAAGGCAAGCGCTTAAAATTTTTAGTTCATTAAAGTATTACCAAATATTTCATTTTTTTTTTAATTTCTTGCTCATCTCGGGAGTAACACACAATATTGTTTTTTTTTATAATGAAGTCCTTTTATAAAAAAAAAATGTTAAGAGTTGTTATAAGCAGAAAAGAGTAGCAATTGTTGTACAATTTAGGAATTTTAACTAAATAGATCATTTTTTTAAATAATTTGCCTAAATGTATTGTGTAATACGTTGTATGAGGTATGAGACAAAGTTAGGTGACATCATTTTCGTCAAAACGCGTTAATTTTAACTAAAACAGTCATGTTTTTTAATCGATTTCTGATTGTGATTAATAGCATGGGTGCGTAAGATTATGTTAATGAAAAAATCATTTTAAAATTATGAAATGTGTGTTTACATACCTTATAATGTGATGAACGTTGTGAATTTTTCATATTTTCTAAATTTTGCCATTCATTACATAACAAAATGATAGAAATACTTTTTCAATTCCAATTAATAGTTCAATTTCTCCCATAGAAAGTATTTTCCAGCAGAATGTATTTTATTAACGATTGAAAATTTGAACAAGATATATATGTAAGGATAATTAAATTAGATGTAAAATTAAATTCCATATATAGCACTTAACTTTTATATTTTTCATTACTTCTTCAAGTATCACATTAATCACCCAATTATTTCTCCGAAATCTATGGTCTAACCACTAAACATTTCTGATCCCAGATCATTATATTTAATAGCTCTATATGTCAGCATTACCTTTCAAGTACATATCATAAAATACGTGAAACTTAAACACAGCTGGCTTAAGTGGTAAAACACCTAAAGTTCACTGGGGCGTTCTTTTTATATCGCTGCCTCTTAGAGTCTATGATGTTTGTTGAATAAAGTTCCTTATCAAAACTAAGTCGGATTCTGGCTCAAAACATGTCACACACACACATATATGTATATATATATATATAATATTACTTGTCCAAATTTTCAATCGCTAATAAAATACTTTCTATTCATCCATTCAAGTTCAAATACATTTTTTAAACTTGAAGTGGATTACACTTGATGTTAATACAATTTTTCAAATATTAATTCATGAATTAAATTTTAAAACTGAATAAATAGTAACAATAAAAAATGATTGCCCAACAGCATATGTAGAAAAGAAAATATTTCGTTGTGTTCCTGTAGCGCAATGGAGTGAAAACGTTGGACTTCTTACTCAAAGGTCGTGATTCGAATGACACCTTGTGTGTCTAATTTCTCAGATTTTAGTTTCTTTTTTATTATACCAGCGTTCCTGAAACATTATATACTTCTGAACCAATTTTCAATCATAATTTTCATCGCCCCCCCTCACCATCAAATAACATGTATTGAATTCAATAATAATATACTTTGACATAAAGCTATACTCCCAATACGACTGTAATTATAAACCTTACAAATAATCAAGATAAGTATTAAATTTTGAATATAATTTAATGACATTCCCATAGGATCACTGGTAATTATTAATTTTGTTCTTAACTTAGCACTGTTGAATTAATTATAAAACACATTGCGCAGTACTGATACATGTATAAGTGTAAATCTGTATTTTATGATGTCAGAATGTATTTTGTTTTGCTTCCTTTCAGTAATTCCTTCATTTTTTTAAAAAGTAATCTTTTGCTTTCGACTTTTTCATACCCTCGCGTCCCTCTTCTATTGTTATCACGCCCCCTAGAGGGATGCACCCCACAGTTTTAGAAACACTGTATTATACTATTTTATTAAAATAAGTAAATTTAATTAATGAATAAGTAGTTGCAAGCAAAAAAAATAGTCCAACACCATATATAGAAAGGAAAATTGCAAGGAATGTTTTGTATTTTGTCACTTAATATTTTTTGTGATTCTGTCACATGTATATACATATTTTTATTAATTATAACTATCTAATAAAAAGTAACTAAAATAAAATATTTCTTTGTTGACGTAATTAGAAAATGACTTTTTTTTTTGTATTACTTATTTCTTTAAATTTCGCTTAGAATTGAAATGATTCTTTCCTTTTCACCAAGTGTGTTGAGTTTCTGAACAACCTGTAAAAGGACGATGTAAGAAAGAATTACTGAAGTGAATTTTTTTTTTCCTTGTACGAAAACTGGATTTCAAATTTGAATTGCTATATTCTTTAATTGTGTGATTTTTTTTTTCAATTCGTGCTATTTTGCAGAATGATGCATTATTGTTATTTGTTTCATGTTTGATTGATATCCACTGTTATTGGTTACATGGACATTACGTGCATTTAAGCGACAATCCATCATAAATATTAATTAATCGAAAGCGTACAATAAAGTAAGTCATTGTTTGACCTTGTGACTTTTTAATAGTCATAGCAAATACCAAGCGAATTGGAAATTGCAAACATTTGAATGGGTAGATATGTCTGAAAGAATAATTGGGATCTGTGGTAGAAGTACAACTTCATCTTGAAGTTTGGCGCTCAAAATGGTGGCCTCAAGAATATTGCCCATGTTTTTTTATGAACAATCGCGTATCCTTACATAATTTTGGCGCATATTTAAATAAATACAGTATCGGGGACGGAATTGTGAATCTAAATCATTCTCGAATCCACTTTGAACCCACACAAAAAATATCATCCAAATAGGTCCAGTCGCTTAGGAGTTCAGTCATATACACACGCACAGAAAAATTGAATATATATAGATATATGCCGTATCGTGGCGAAATGAATAATCTTTCCGATTCTGTAATTATTTTTTGTCTCACTTTTATAGAAAAATTAGATTCCAATTTTAAACACGGCGAAAATATCGGAAAATTCCCCCTTCTTATTTATTTTTTTTTTCTTGCCGAGCATTAGCAGAATAATTAGCACACATGAGTAAAACAATTATGCGTTTTAAGTTTTTTAATTAATATCGTTTTAACTAATTGCGATATTGGACCGAATTGTGAATCTAAATGATTCTCGAATCCACTTGAACGCACACAAAAAATATCATCAAAATCAGTCCAGCCGTTCATGAGGAATTCAGTCACATACACACGCACAGAAGAATTACAGATATAAAGATTCTTTGAAAAGATATTAATTAAAAACGCTAAAAAGCATGATTCCTCTGCACTTTGGAACAATAAAGACCCAGTTTGGCTGAAAATCGATTTTCGACGCCAACTTACGTCATTTTTATAACAATAACGTTGTTACAACAATGAAGGTGAATATTAAGCAGAAGGTTTATAATTAATTTATTTTTAAGTAATTGCGATATTGGACCGAATTGTGAATCTAAACCATTCTCGAATCCACTTGAATCCACACAAAAAAATTTATCAAAATCGGTCCAGCCCTTTAGGAGGAGTTTAGTCACATACACACGCACAGATTTATATATATATATATATATATATATATATATATATATATATATATATATATATATATATCTTCTGTCTACTTTGTAGTACTGTTTGCTTGCTGTGTTACAATTTTGTGGCACCTATTAGAAAATTTACTTAACTTTGGTTAAAACTTTACAAGTTTGGGATTTGTTGAGAGAAATTTCAAAAATGATTATAAATAAGCATATAAATTTATTATAAAAGTTTTTTCACAATGAATACTCATTCTTTTCTACATCACTAGATTAGAATCATTGCCACATAACGGGTTCTCAAACTTAACTTCGCATTGAAATGTCTATTGCAGCTGTTCAGAATTTTGGAGTTTGTAGCAGTAGCATTTCAGCTAATAGCTATTGCATCGTTGCTAAATAAGAAAGTGCATTTGGTATTATTTATAACATATCTCCTTCATATTATTGTTAATCTGCAAACGCGCAAATTTCGTAAAAAATTCCATTTAATTCTAATGACACTTCGAAAATGCACAGAAAAGCTACATTGTTTTCAAGATGGGTGAAAGTTCCAACCGTCAATCTTCGCCTACTTTGCTATCATGTTTGGATTGAATGTCATTTACTTGTATCCTATTTTTATTCAAGTGACAGAGTTTTATTTTCGAAAACCATATCAAAAAACTCCTGGTCCAGTGATTATCAAACTTTCAATACTTGCGACCCAATATTCAAACATAATTTTCATCGCCCCCTCCCCTCCTTACTATAACAATTTATTGAATTCAATAATAAGATACTTTGATGCTAAATCTACAATAGGATTTAAATCTATTAAGTTCCACCCGCGCATATAAACGTCTCGCTCAGCTAAAACGTTATTTTCCACGGACGTATATATACGTCTGTTAAAAGTACGATTTTTTCTGTGCACTTTTAAAATTTCGAAGACTCTGGAATACAATACAAGGACAATGTTTTCAAAGGATGTACTTATATTTCAGAGGATTTGCTTATTTTTATACGTTCACCTCCCCCAACACTTCATATAAGCACGCATGCGTGGAAAACGGTGGCATTGGGGAGCGAATCGCATAACTTTTAATCGGCAGTTAAGGGATTCATTATAAACCACACAAATTATCAAGATAAGTATTATTTTTTTATAGTGACACAACCATGATGGTAATTGTTATACTTATTGTTAACTTAGTATTGTTAAATTAATTATGAAATACATTATGCAGTACTGATACTTTTATAAGTGTAAATGTGTATTCTATTTTTTATGTCAGAATGTATTTTTTGTTTGTTTACTTTCAGTAAACTAGTAAGTTTTTCTAAAATAATCTTTTGTTTTCCACTTTTTAATATGTTCGCGCCCCCTTGTAGAGTTATCACGCATCCAAGGGGGCGCCCCCCTCCCCACAGTTTGAGAAACGCTGCCCTAATCCCAAAAAGTAAAGTGGTTTTTCATTTTTGTTTCTGAAATACTTTCAATTGCATTACCGGTACTACTGGCACTAGCGTTCATTTCTTTGACAGTGTATTACGGATTTGTGTGTTTTTACGTAAACTTTCTTTTCAACAGAATCGAAGAAAAGATAAGAAATTTAAGTAAAGACTAATTTAAATAACGTTCGTTCATACTTATAGGGAACTAACTCTCTTGGATGACTTCTTAGGTTTCTCGGCGCTCGTCATTGTATTTATTAAGTAGCTTGGCAGGATTATTCTATGTGAATTGTGGAATACATTTCCTTTGCGTAGGTAACATCTTACATTTCTTAACTGCTGAAATCTCCGGTTCTCTGTATTAGTTTGTATTTCTAATACAGAGAACCGGATTTCAGCATTATATTATCAGCAGCGGCTGCCAACAGCGCTGCGCTGACCGCTACAGATGCCATTTATTCACTGCCTAGAAAAATTCTTCGATATTATTATAAGTTAGAAGTGATAATTCGAAGCGACTGTAAGCGAGATCTTTCGCTGACTTGGTTGAATATTTATAAAATTCATCGATCCCTCATCTCGAGTACGTTGGGAGCACTCATAACCTATGGAATACTTTTGGTTACAATGGATAGTACTATTAATGTATCCGACTACGTTCGAACCGTGATTTTGCAAAAGCATATAAATGGATAATCTTCATGATATTTAGTGTCACGCAGATAAGAAAACGTCTTTGAAATTGTTTAAAGAATATTATTACAATAAAAAATTATTTAAGAACAATACTTTGACAAAAAATGAACATAGAATGAACAATTTTCAATATATTCTCCTTTTATGAAAAATATTTTAAAAAATACTATTTTGCCTGTATATAGCTCAGACCTCTGTACAGAGTCTATACAAATTTTTTTGAAATATATACCTAAGAAGTCGATTTATCCATATTTTACTACAAAAGAGGGGGAAAATTTTAAGAAAAAAAACGCTGAAAAAACTCATGTCCATAAGTTAAGGATAATAAAGTTCAGGCAAAGAAAGAGACAGAACCAAAGCAAATTTGACTTATTTGTAAAATCTATTTATTAAACAAAAGGTAAAGAGCAAAAAAGATGCTATATGTTTGATATAATTAATAAAAATAGCGATTTTTACTCCATGGAGCAAATTTCAAAAAAGAACCTATTTACAAAAAAACAGTATAACATGGGTAGTATGATGGTTAATACGGAGTACGTCTCCCGGACGATGCAATACAGGCCTTAAAACGCCTAGGCATGCTGAGTATCAAATTATCAATCTGATCTTGGGGAATATTACACCACTCATCAAGCAATGCCCTCCGAAGTTCCGTAGACAGCTGGGAAGGGGTTGACGGGCTGCAATTCGTTGGCCAAGCATATCCCACACATGCTCTATTGGATTAAAGTCTGGTGAGTATGCTGGCCAACCCATACCTGTGATATCCTCCGATTGCAGGCATTTGTCTACAATGTTTGCACGGTGAGGATGGGCTTTGTCATCCATAAACAGAAATTCAGCACTCATGGCGCCCCGAAAAAAACGTACATGTTGTTCAAGAATGACATCCCGATAGATGTGGCATGCCATCGTTACACTCTGAATATGCAGGTCAGTACTGGAACCAAGAATAATTCCTACCCAAACGAGCCATCCTGCACCACCGTAACGGTGTCGTTCAATGGTGTTCTCTTGGTGGTAACGGGTACCTGGCGCTCTCCATATTAATGTCCGGCGAGAATCAGACTAAACCTGGACTCGTCGGAGAGAAAACATCACACAAGACCACTGTTGTGGTGTCCACAATGTATACTTTCTACTCCAGGTTAATCGCATGCGACAGTGAGTTGCGGTAAGTCGAACACATCTGACAGGCCTACGAGCATATAGACCAATGTGCCCTAAGCGTCTGTACACGGTCTTCCTTGAAACTGTCGTAACGGTAGCTGAAGAGAGTTGACGAGACAGGTCTGATGCTGTGCTCCATCTGTTTCTTTTGGCAGTAACTGCCAAATATGTACCGGTCATCATTCGGCGTTGTAACTCGGGAGTGACCTGTGTTGTAACATCTACTCACATTACCATCATCTTGGAATCGTTGCCAAAATCTAGAGATGATACTGTGGGCGATTGCAATTTCCACAGATTCTTCACGCTGGGTACGTCCACATTCCAGTCCTCCAATAATTCTACTACCAAAAAATCATCTAAATGCTTCCTTTGTGCGATAACTACGGTTATTGCACTGAAAGGCTTTTAAAGCTCTTGTGAACAATTTTACTTCTTTGCCTCCGTTCCTTATATACCCCTCTCTTACGCTCTCGTCATTGTGACGTACTATCCGCGCCATCTGGTGTTTTCCTGTAATTTGCATACTCTTCTATACAAGATGTGTGTGATAATTCTACAGGTGAAATTTTTATTTTAGAGTTCAATTTCTGTGTGATTCTGAATTATTTTTAATTTATGGATATGAGTGTATTTCAATTGGCGATAAATTTGAAAATAATGTGAATTGTGTGTGTTCAAAAATCCTAGTTCAGACTTCCTGGAGAAGTCTTTTCTCTATATAGGAAAAATATTATTATTATAGAAGCATTTTTTATAAAAGGAGAATATTTTGAAGAAAAAAAGATTATTCTAAGTTAATTTATTACCGAAATATTGTATTTAAATTGTTTTTTGTCATAATGTCCTTTAAACAATTCTGTACATGTTTTCTAATCTAAGTGACACTAAATATTATGAAACCTATCCATTCATGTGTTTTTTTTAAAATCCCGGTTCCAAACGTAGTCGGATACCTTAAATAGAAAACCCAACAAGCGCACTGAAGATTACCTGCGCGAAAACAGGGTATCCAAAAGAGAGACGTATGAATGCACTTTCAAATTTTAACAAATAAACTAAAAATGATATTCACTTAAGGCTGTTTTTTTGTGTGTTTCATTAAGAAAACACATATTTTTTTACAACGTATTATTGCACAATTTCATTTTATACCATCATTGCGTACAACACACCAAGTTTGTAAGTGCCCTTGTCTCGCTTGCGAGCACCTAGATATGTGGGGGAAAGGGAAGAAACACTCGATATGATTCAGATCTAATCTATTTATTTCGGCACTAAAAAAAGCACAATTTCAACTAATAATATTAAGAGAATGTCTCAATGAAAACCGTGGAAGTGGAACAATGGCAGTAAAACGTAAGCGATTAGTCGACTAACAAACTGGATCCTTCTTTTAAGGTATCCGTCTACGTTCGAAACAGTGATTTTGCAAAATCGTATAAATGGATAATATTTATGATATTTAGTGTCACTTAGGTTAGAAAATGTATATAAAATTGTTTTAAGAATTTTATTACAAAAAAATTATTTAAGTACAATATTTTGACAAAAATGAACGTAGAATGACCCATTTTCAAAATATTCTCCTTTTGTGAAAAATACGTCTATTATAATAATATTTTGCCTGTATGCCTCAGACCTCTGTACAGAGGATCAACTAGAATTTTTAAAATATATATCTTAGAAGTGGGTTTATTCATGTTTTACGACAACAGAGGGGAGAAATTTTAAGAAAAAAACGCCTATAATTATTTCAATTGGTTGTAACTCTGAAAATAATGTGATTTTTTTTAAAAAAATAGTTTAGACTTTCTGGATGAGTCTTTACTTTATATAAGAAAATATTATTTTAGAAGCATTTTGTATAAAAGTAAAACATTTAGACTAACGTTTTGAAAAAAAAGGTTATTCTAAGTTAATATTTTGCCAAAGTGTCCCAAAAATAATTTTATACATTTATTCTAATCTAAGTGACACTAAATATCACAAAAATTATCCATTTGTGCGGTTTTTATTTAATCATGGTTCTGAACGTAGTCGGTACCTTAATTCAGGATCTAACTTATTACCTGATTAAATCTAATCTTAATTAAATCTTAGAGAGCAATCTCGTCGCTTTCAAGTTTCCTTCTAATAATACTCAAAGCTCTATAAATCAAATAATATACCTTTAATATCAATCTCACCTGTCTGTGGAGTATATCTCCGCTTCTTCTATTCCTCAAGCTAGAAAACCTCACCTACACTGGTGTGCAAAATTTAAGGACGAGACGGTTTTTTCAATATGACTTTGTACAAAAGCTTTCCAAATCAACACATTTTATACCGTAAGATTCCCAATACGTAAGGATATGTGTAATATGTAAGCAACACTTACTAAAAGAGAAATCAGAGGGATAAAAAGAAGTTTGATTGAAAAAGTAGCATGGAGCGCAATGCGACTGAAGGCCGAAACATCCTTGTGATGGGTGTCCAGCAAGAAACATCCGGTCTTTAGTAGGGGATATGATCTCCCCTGACCACTAGGCAGGTTTCACAGCGCCTGTCCATGCTGAGAATGAGGGTCTCAATGAGTTGTTGAGGCATTGCTGCCCATTCGTCTTGCAGCTCCAATCGAAGCTCCCGAATCGTTACTGGTGGTAAGGTACGAGATGCCAAGCGTCTGCCTAGAAAACCCATACATGCTCGATGGGATTGAGATCCGGAGATCGTGCCGGCCAATCCATACGTTCAATATCCTCACTCTCTAAGAGCTGTTCGGCAGCTACTGTGCGATGACATGGTGCATTGTCGTCCATGAAAAGGAACTGCAGAACCATAGCGCCTCTAAAAAGACACACATATGGAAGAAGAATCTCGTTACAATAACGGGTCCCGTTGACTGAACCTGCGTCGAAGATGTGAAGGTACGACTACCCAGTATGATGCTTCCTAAAACGAGAACACCGCGACCTCCATACTTGTCCCTTTTAATGATGTTCGAGGGATGATTGCGGCTTCCCCACTCTCTCCAGATGAGTATGCGATGAGAATCGCTACTCAAACTGAATCTGCTCTCATCTGTAAAGAGTACTGGTCCCCATTCATTGTCTCTCCAATTCCAGTGTTCCCGGCACCACAGAGAACCCCTTCTCCGATCGGCAGGCGCTAAAGTTACACACCGTACACGGCGTCGTGCAAACAGACCACCACTGTGCAGTCTTCTGGCCACGGTAAAACGCGATATCGGTCGTCCAGTCACCTGTGTCGTGTGTCTAGCGATTTCTCTCGCAGTCCGCCGCCTGTTTCTTCTGGCCTGTAAGACAATGTACCGGTCATATGCGGGTGTGGTTCCTCGTCGACGACCACTACTGAACCCCCGGATAGCTATTTCTGTAGTTTGAAATTGTCTCCAAAGTCGTGAAACGATGCTGTGAGCAATTCCGAACTCTGCAGCCACACTTGTCACACTGCGGCCTTCCTCCAACTTCCGAATGATTCGACCTCGGGAAAAACCATCCAGATGTCGTCGAACAGATTGATTATTCGCCATTTCTCGCTGAGGCAGCAACTTGGTGTGATTTTAACTGCTATACGGCGTGCAATCTCTTTGCCAAAAATACTGATCTTACACCGACAACATGCTTTATACTACTCAGACACTCTACCTGCATATCTGCGCATGTGATTCCGTACATCACCTTATTTAATCTCCTGATTGGTCTTTCTGTCCGCTCTGCCTCTTCGTTCAGCTGATATGCTAATTTTTCGTCTTCGTCCTTAATTTTCGCACACCAGTGTATTTATAGTAAGTTAACTTGCATATCACAATTATCTTCTTCCGAAGGGCTGGTTGTGAATAAAGCGAATTGATAGCCCAAAGATTTCCCAAGAGGATTAGTTTCGAAGGCCACGAATAGATCCGTCACAAGTTCATACAAATCACGTGAGGTGATGAATTTTGTTTTCATATTATGTTTTCTATCATCTTAAATCTTTTATACCACTTATAAATTGTGGATCTTGAAGGTGGACTTCATTCATAGTTAGTCTGAAAATTATGCTGCACATATGTTAATATAATTTAAATTAGATAACAACATGCTCTGGGTCTTGCTGTGAAACCATTACGAAGTGAGGACGTTGCAGAACTGGGATGTTCCACCATCTATTTTGCATTTAATTAAACAGAATTCCAGTGGCTAAGTGGTAGCATACATCGCGGCACTGGGATGTTGCACCACTGAGTTTGGTTTACGGAACATTACCGTAAACGAAAATCTTGGGGTTTTTTTCTAAGTTCTTTTTGAAAGTGCTGTCATACTTTTTGGACGCTCTATACTTTCGTTTTTAATTTTTCTTAGAATTACGTTACTGACAACAATTTTCAAATTTTGTTCGCAGATAGTTTGCTTTGCTGCCCTACTTAATGCAGATCCTTTAATTTTACCGCGAAAGTTCTTACGTGTATTAATTTATGCATAACGTGAAGGAAAAAGTGTAAAATATAAACGATATCGAAGAGCTTCATGATTGTGGAGATAAGAAAAATTAATGTAGTTTTCTGAACATATTCTCTATCGCAAAACTCCTTTCTAGTTATTTCATCTTGTTTATCGAATTCTAAGAGAAGTTCATAGCATATATTAATGTACGTACTAAATTTTAGAGGTTTGAGTACACATATAAGACAGAAAACTCTTCTCCCCTATAAGATTAAGATGCTGAACTTTGCTGGGAAAGTAATACTGCCTCCTTTGGGGGAACGTTATGGAATCATTTTGATTATCTGGAGAAGGGTTAGACGACGGGTGGCGAACTTTTATGGAGCAATGTGCTATTTTTTTTCAAAATAAATGTTTAGTGGGGTACAGGCGTGCCATCAGATAACTCTGACTTTTGATTATTGAGAAAATAATAAAACTTTTTTTTATTTCTTATAGCAGATTATGAACATTTATAGTATATATTAAGGAAAAAAGCTGAAACACAGTTCATTAATGTAGCATATCTCTAGAGCTTGGATTGGGGCAATCCACCAGCGCTCCACTGTAACACTCGAAGAGTATCAACTTGAGATGGGTGAGACATAAGGCCAAGTTGTGGATCTTTTAGCCACTAAAAAGTGTTTCCAGGTGCACCACGCGGAGGTATATCTACTGCGCACATAATAAAACTAAATACTAACAATTCAAAACTCCATATTTACTACGAAACAATACATTTTACACTGAAAAGTAGTAAATGTTTTATAGTTATAAGTAAATAAAATTAAAGTAATATTAGAGTGAATTATGTTGTTGCTTATTAAATGAAAACTTATATTAGGATAATAAGATGTTACTTTTAGAAGATTGCATGCTGAATTGGAGTAATTTGCAAAGCTGTTTTTAAACGAGTCTTTTAAAGATTAATCTCTAAAAGTAATGACTCACAGGAATAGGTAGATAAAATACTGTTAAAATATTATGAGCTAGCTTCTACAAAGAGTTAAACGTGACTTGAATCGAATTCCATTTTTCGAATATTTCGTTATTTGCATTTTACTTATGTTTCTTGCTAACCTTTCTATTTCAATCAACTCCAACTTTTTTCCTCATTTCAATAAATTTCTGATGCACATTCAACTATATTTGGAATCAATCAGTTTCGATTCAACATCTGTTATTTCCAGCCAATCGAAGTGGAACAAAAGTTAAGTTTATCAACGAAGTCACATCAAGGCACAAAATAAACTTGGCGTTTCCGAGAATTCATGAAATTGAGAAAATCTTTCGGAAAATTCCTTGATTGAAGAATTGATTACGGAAAAATGTAGTAAATAAAATGACAAATAAATTTTTAAACACAGTTGTACCAATGAAAAAGAAGAAAAGAAAAAAAAAGAAGAAAAACCAGAACTATGTGCAGAATTTAAAATAAATTATGAATCGCAATGATAAAAATGAAGATTTAGCTTACAAGTAGAAATGAAACTAATGCAATTTAAAAATAAAGCATTTATAATTCAGAAACAAAAGGTAAAAGGTTTTAAAAAATACAATTTTCTTACTAGTACACATGAAGGCATGTCTTGCTGAGTGAGAGAGTATTAACGTAACACTGTTCAGCTACACAAGGGCTTTTGGCGACAGACCTCGTAATCTTGAACCATGGTCAAGTGATGAGGACGACACTTGGGTGCTGGTACCCCTCCTCTCATAACTACCACACTAGCAGGAGCTCTCAACAGATTTAACAGCTCGAAAGATTCGAACTCATGATATACCAGCAACGAGCCTGTTACCTTGACCACTGAGTTACCATGGCCACCTCGACTTGCTGAAGTTAACGTTTATAAAAACTACTGTTCAAAAAATACCCCTCGTTGGAACAATATATACATATAGGGAGCTAATTTGTTATCATTTCTTTACGCACAAAAAAACGTATTTTAGGCGCGGTTTTGAAATCACTGCAAGTAAAATTTTGGAATCTAATAGTATTCAATCCAAGAAGGTGGTCTCACGCTAAGAACTCAACATGTAATTTAAAAGAATAGCCTATTCTTGACAATAGAGGAATTGCCCTAATTTTTAATAAAAGCAAAAATGTAAGTTCTATTACTGTAGAAAAATATGAGTACCAGGATTTAAAGAAATAGAACACAAGGTATTTAGAAATGCCGGGAAAAGAAACAGAAGAAAAATGGAAAAATAATAACCGTTAAAAACTAAAAAAAAAATCAATATCAGGATGTGAACAGATTAATGGTGAAATGTTATGAACCCAATTCTTTAAATGTTATTTTTTATGTATTCGTGGGATTTGAGTATTTTGAAAATAATTCGAATAATTTTTAATAAATCCAAAAATACCACGTTTCACTTGTGAATGTTTACTAAGGAACATTTAAAAATGCTTTAATTAAAAATAAAGTTTAAGTAAAATTACAATTTTCTACCGGTGAAAAAAGAATTATTTCCGATAGATTTACTAGCATGGTCATGCAAATTGGCATTGTAAATATCTTCAATAAAATATACAGCTGTCAAATTATTTAACCTGCCTGTAAACTATTTTCATTTTGCTGTCAAGTGTATCAAATTTCATAATGGCTAAAATAAGCACAATCTCAATCTAGAATAAGAATTTTCTTTTGAAAAAAAAAGATTATTAGAAAAAAGTGCAAATTTAGTAATCATTTTAGTCCATAAAAATTGAAAGTGGAGCCCTAATATTCTTTTAATAAAAGATTAAGTAAACACCAATAATATTTGAAATGTCTTTTTATGAATAAATGAAAGAATACTAAAACTGCAATGTAGACAACGGGAAGTATGGAAATGTTTGTTTGTGAAAAAAATCTACATAAAATTCTATGGAATTAATAAGGATACTGCCATAAATATAAATCAGTAAAAAAATTCATTTTAATATACTATAATAACAATATACATAATAAAGTAAAATTAATAAAGAGCATAAAATTTAAAAAAATATGTAATAAAAAAACAATGGATGGCAACCACAAAACCAAATTTAAAGGTATTGGTAACCCTATTGTAATGTTATCGCTTAACTTGACAACTGTCAACGACAAAACTTGGTACATAGTGTACCGGTTTAAATTAGAACATAAATTTCAATACTCAAAAACGACAATTTGTCTCTCCTTTCCCCTCCAACCTGAAATGTAAAAAAAAAGTGTTTTAATGATGCTTTCTACTATCCATCTTGTTTTTCTGCTTTTGTAACTCCATGGAAGAAACTTGATATTAATAGCGGACAAGTATAATTGAATATGAATAAATATTATGATAATTTTTTCTGAGATACAAATCTTTCACTTTTTTCCCACTGAAACAATTGAGGTTCAGGTTTACGAATTAGTTTTCGACGTCCCATTATCTAAAAAGAAGAAACTTTTTTCATCTATGCTTTAAACTGTGTTAAAAAAATATTTATGTCAATAAGTATATTTTTCCAACTAATGCAGTAGAAATAAAAACACAGAAATCTTAGTCTAACTGAAAAAATGCAATATATATAAAATAATTACTTGATTTATTATTATGGTGCTTCCTGTATGTAAATTTGTATAAAATCTTTGCTGTAATAAAATACAGGAAACACCAGTATGATCACAGGACTCAGAAAAGAGAAAACGTAATCTCACATATCATACGGTGTTCCCTGGAGTGATCACATATATGTAATCATAATCCTGAACAGATAAATACTAATAGGGATAAATATCAAGTATCTGATTTATATCTCATTCATTTTCCTCCAAATAAACAAAACACTATGGTCACATTAAAGGTATTTTATAAACCAGAAGATCAATATGTTGTAAATTAAAACTTACTTTAAATGGGCTTGTGTGTTTATTATTATATATATAATATCAGATTAATAAGACTTTTTAGAAATATCTCAATAGTTTTCAATCAAAGCAAAGTATTATGTTCATGAAAGTATAGTCGTTCTGCATTAGCGTAACATACACCCCCATATTGATGAATGACCTGGGTCCTAGGAGGCCCAAAGCCTGACAGCCGCGGAGTATACCTACCTTTTGTAAAATCCAACTTGGGGACCCTAAACCTGACTTTGCAGGGGGGCCCAAATGTCCTCCGTTACACCATTGCCTTTCTGAACTATGTTATAAGATAAATTGGTACTTACATATTATGGCAGATTTCTTGCGTGTTTCTGTTCATGTACAACTACCTGCATACAGAAGTTTTTGTACCAAAGCTGGGTTACTTTTTGGTACTTACATATTATTGCAACTGTTTTGGTGAGATTGTATGAAATGAAGCACATGGTCGTGTCAATTGAGCATGAACAACATATGGAAAAACAGGATTGCCAACTATTTTGAATGTTGGCATTGTTGCGATAATATGTAAGTACCTAAATTTTCTCTTCCTTTAATTCGTTCAAAACTAGCTGATTTTTGCTGTTAAGCCTAACTCCATTTCAAAATTCACATAAATGTTTTGCCAAAATTTATGGTTTATAATCATTACAAATCCAGATAACACTAGTATGATCACAGGACTCAGAAAGAAGAAAACGTAATCTCATATATGATACCAGGTTCCCTGAAGTGACCACATATATATATAATCACGGATAAATAAATAAAAGCGTAAAATATACTTAATCTTGTTAAATATCAAAAATCTGATATATATCTCATTTATTTTCATCCAAATAAGCGAAACACTATGGTCACATTAAAGGTGTGTTATAAATCAGAAGATCAATATGTTGTGAATTAAAAAATACTGTAACTGAGCTTGTAAGTTTATTATAGAAAATACCAGATTAATAAGATTTTTTAGAAATATGACAATAGTTTTCAATCAAAGCAAAGCTTTATGGTTATGAAAGTATAACCTTTCTGCAGTGGCATAAAATACACCCCCATATTGCAGGGTGCCGTAGGTTCTAGGGGGCCCAAAGCCTGACAGTCGCCAAGTATACCAACTCTTTGTAAAATCCAACTTGGGGGCCCAAAGCCCGAATTTGCAGGGGGGCCCAAATGTTCTGTGCTTCGCCACTGTCTTTCTGCACTATGTTATAAGATAAATGGATACTTACATATTACGGTAACAACTGCCGACGTTCAAGGTATAACTCGCCAAGTTGGCAATACCAATTTTGTATGTGTTGTGTGGGCTGAATTGGCAATTTCAGGTGTTTTGTTTCATATAATGATACCAAAAGGCTGAGATGATGTTTAAGTACTGTGATAAATCTAATTTAAACATTGCAGATCAATTATTAATACAAACGATCCATTAAATATTAGTAGTTAAGTAGATTTAATTTTTATATACTTAATGTCTAATACCGAAAAGTAAAAATCACATTCTTGAAATATATTACGTTCAATTTTATTAACTAATTTTAGTCATTCTGTAACTTCCGTTAATTTTGATTCTTTCAATATTAGAAATTGAAAAGAATCATAAAACAAGTGCATTGAAATTGTTTAAACTCTTAAATAATTTCTGTATGGGAACTTTAAAGATATTTTCCGTAATTTAATTAATAAGCTAAAAAAGTACTTAAAACGTTTCAAGAAATTAGTTTCCTCAAAAGATTAATAATTGTCAACAAAAACTTATTTTGTAAACTTGCCTTTTTCAAGACAGTCACTCATAACATGCAAGTCATTTTACAGTTCAGTATGAAAATAAAACTAAAATTATTCCAAACTAGAAAATGAATAATTCAATTATTTGTCTATAAATAAATGCACGAAAAAATACACTCATTTTTGTGGGGTTTGAAAATGTAGTAAAAATTAAATAAATCCTTAATCTTTTTAGTATTGATTTGGATTCAATGTGGGTTGTCTAAAATTGTATTTATTCCCACATTCAAGACATCTTTTACCAACAGTGTTAAATGATTAAAAACTTAAAACTATGTTCAGTCCATAAAACCATATTGCATATTCACAAACATGTTAATACTACAATTCACACAAGCCTATTCTACTGGAAAACAATAGTACTACTACTGCAAACTTCATGCGACATAATGATCATTGGATGGCCACCTTTCAAAACAGAATCAAAAATGGGGTTTTAGTTGTTGACTATGTGTAATGAAATAGATAAAAGTTTTTCCAATTTTGGGTTTAGGTGTAAAATTGTGGCCCTTTGGATTTGGCGACCAGAATTAATCGCCAAACAAATTAATTCAAATGCATTACTGGTAACTTTTACTATTTTTTTTTATTTCTCATTAACATTTATTTATTTTCATTGGAAAAATCAGCTTCGTAATTTTTCGTAACACCTTTCGCTAAATTTCGCCAATTATTGCTAATTTTGGTTGCTACAAAATTAAATTTACCAAGCCCCCTCTCTTTATTCTACACTTGAACCCAGGATGGTCTTTATAAAAATGTCGCTTACAGTTGTTTAGTTTTGATCTGAATAAATCAAAGAATTGACTAATGAATCAAGTAAATTGCATTAAATTAATAACACTAGTATTTTTTAAATAATCTGCCATTATAAAGTAAAGGGATTTGAACGATCTTGACTTTCTCTTCTAGGTTTGCGTGTTAGGAACTCTCCTTCGGAATGCCTGCTAGTAATTTTTCTACATGTTCGACAATTCTTGTCATTGCATCCTTTGTTGCTGTTGTACATTTCTAAATAATGAAATTGAAACACCGTGCAGAATGTGAATCTAAATAAAAATCAGTGGATGGATAAAGGTGGAAAATACATGCAAATTCTTACAATTCTGCACGCATCTGGTCACATGATACAGAGTTTCTGAATGTAAAAGGCAGCAGTTGCCTCCCTCCACATGTGCTATCTTCGTCAGATTGCAGCAACGGAAGTATTGAAGTGTAAAAAAATATCTGGGAGACATTAGTTGGCTGAATAGCAGTAGTTATCGCCTGCGAAATGAGACCGTATCCTGATGAAGATATATGACTTCAGCATCTCGATGCCGTTTGTGTTTGATGAGGGTATGGCTACAATTCAGTGATGTGTGTGTGATAAATAGACACTGGATCATCTGCGAATTTGTAGGAGAGGCAGTGTGTTGCATAGATACACAATAATCTCACTGTTAAGCAGATTCGTTGAGACTTGTTTGCCAATGCACTTGATGTTAAAAGCTACTTGCACCGTTACGGATGGTTGCACTCAGGGCAGCCGGTCATTGGAGTTCCTGTAAGCCAAGACTCCATGGTCACTTGGCGTCACTGGACTAGCAATTGGCGGGAAATATTTTCAGATGAATATCTATTTTAGTTTATGAAAATGCGGCTTTCCGCCACACCCGCCATCTGCCACCTCATATTGTCAAGACTCACACTATTCCCACAAGAGGCTTCCAGTTTCTTAAATATTTTTTTTCTGGTTGCACCACGCTTGAAAAACGGATATCCTTCTGCCCATTACCTTTAGCTCAACATCAGAACGGAATAATACATCGAAGTTGTTTTCTTTCTGGTTTGACCATTTGTTCAAATCACCCTCCATTCACACTTTTGAAAATGGCAATCATAAGGGCGTGGAGCTGATGATTCATTATATCGTAAAAAAATCTGAAAATACCTAATCTTGAAGCTGATACCCCCCCTTCCTTTCACAAGAATACTTACGCCACCATGCTTCATTATTCCAAATAAATCCTTGAGATTAAGTTCCTCGTTTTTTCTTCTCCAAACTATTGTACTCCTATTTGAGCCAAAAATGCTGTACCATACAATTTTGCGTAAATGTTAAATTTTCTGAAACTTAATTCCAATTGATATATTACTTTTTATTAGTCAAAAATATTAAATTTTCTTGAACATTGCAGGTAAATGAACACTTTTGAGAGCCACTGTATATATTTTTACATTTAACGAAGTTTAAAAAAATAGGATTTATTATTTCAATTTAAATGTGGTTTATACGGGGAGGAATGCTGATTTGTTCCCTTTAAGTAAAATGTTGGAAATTTAGCATCAGGCCTTTTCTTACAAATTCTAGGAGCCACCATATAAGTATGATTTGAAGCATTTTGTACATAAAATGTTTTTTTTTTCATTTTATCACGCAGTTTTTAAACCCTTAAAGGCTTACTCGTACAACATACGAGCTAACTAAAGATGACCGCAACTGGTTTGCCCGTATGTTGTATAGACTCTGGTATTTGCTTTCTTTCTTTGATTCGTGTTTATTTTTAATTCTATGATGTATTATTCATTGCTAGTATTTTGAAAAGGTGATGCAGCTGGTCTGTGGTACTGAAATGCAGTGCCGGGTTTTACATTGGGCACAGGGGCCCATTGACGGTAGGGAAACTTAAGGGGCCCGGATAAGCTGAACTTAATCCGAATTTCTGGTTATAAATTTCAATTGCTAGTGGCAAGGGCCCGTAGAACTTCTGAGCCCAGGGCTCGAAATGAACTTCTGCTAGCAATGCTGAAATGCTTCTCGTTCGACATTTTTTTATTGTGGAGACGGAAATTAGTATGTGTGGTGTTCAGTTATAAACAATAAAAATTGTGCCTTTTTGGAGCCTTTTGGGTTAAGAAAGTAACATCGTAAGGGGTTAAACTGATTCTTGTCCTCGGTATTGATAATGAACAGGAACAATTTTCGATGTACAAAAATATCTGATATTTAATTTACGTGATTAAAATTTCAAATTATGTTTCACTGGTTCAAAAACTGAGCAATAAAGTTGTTCGATCACATTATTTGAAAAAGTCCAAAATAAAAAAAAATGTTTACTGGGATGAAAAACATATACAATTTTAGAAATATTAAGATACTTTCAAAATGGAAGGGTAAAAATGTACTTTTAAAATTTTACTCCAGACTTTTTTTATAGATAATATTTTGACGAAATACATATTTATTATAATTATATATGTTTATATATATATATATATATATATATATATATATATATATATATATATATATATATATATATATATAATAAACTAATACTTAATTTGTGAATATTTATTTAACAGTGACTTAAAATTTAAAAGAAAAATGGAAATCAGAAGACACTAGCACTGAGATCTTTTATTATCAAACGTGACCACGGCCATGAATTCTTGCATTTCATTCACTAAAAGTTAATATGAGCATATCTTTATTAATAAAACGAGCACAAAATAATTCAGTAATTCATTCGCAAACGACTTACGAAGACAAAGTAAAGCTAAGTGATGGTAAAAAAATGTCAGTATCTTAAGCGAAAACGGTGTCCAAATACAGGGTAATGCTAGGAGTACATAATAAAAACGTCAGCTACCTAAATGAAGATGGTGTTTATATAGACAAGACAAAGCTATGCGTCAGTATCCTAAGAAAGGACCGTTTTCTTAGACAGGGTAAAGTTATGTGTCGGCATCCTAAGTGAGGACGGTCCCCAAGAGAGGGTCAATTTATATGGATACACTAAAAACGTGACCTTCCCAAGCGAAGACGGTTTCTTCAGGCAGGATATAGCTATGTTTGTATAATAAAAACGTCAGATTCCACCGTTTTTGCTCAGAAAGGCTTTAATTATATTATCGGTACGTAATCGGATGGTATAAGAGAGTTTGAACTTGTTCAATTCCTACTATTACCTCACACTCTCTACATATTTATTTAATTATTTATCTTGGTGAAACATTCAATCTTTAATAAAATACATTTTAAAGCACTGAAGTGAGCTTAAATTTTGAAAAATGATCATTTTGAATGACATACAGTAATTTAATTAAAAGTTAATAAATTTAATTGATTAAAACTAATTATTTAAAGAATTACAAATACTGCCACGATCGGCGACATAGTGACCATTTTGGTGGCGTATCAAAACTTGAAAAGGTTTTTTTTTTCCCACGTGTTAAAACATTCATTTGAACATAAATTTTATATACACGGTTGCTTTGAATGAAGATACGATACTTTAATGATAATTATTAAAAATTAACTACCACTTAATGTTGTGATTTTGTAATATACACTGGTTAGCAAAAATTAAGGACGAGACGGTTTTTTCAATATAACTTTGTACAAAAGCTTTCCAAATCAACACATTTAATACCGTAAGATCTCCAATACGTAAGGACATGTGTAATGTAAGCAACACTTACTAAAAGAGAAATCAGAGGGATAAAAAGAAGCTTTATTGAAAAAGTAGCATGGAGCGCAATGCGACTGAAGGCCGAAACATCCCTATGATGGGTGTCCAGCAAGAAACATCCGGTCTTTAGTAGGGGATATGATCTCCCCTGACTGCTAGGCAGGTTTCACAGCGTCTGCCCATGCTGAGAATGAGGGTGTCAATGAGTTGTTGAGGCATTGCTGCCCATTCATCTTGTAGCGCCAATCGAAGCTCACGAATTGTTACTGGTGGTAAGGTACTAGCTGCCAAGCGTGTGCCTCGAAAATCCCATACATGCTCGATGGGATTGAGATCCGGAGATCGTGCCGGGCAATCCATACATTCAATATCCTCACTCTCTAAGAGCTGTTCGGTAGCTACTGTGCGATGACTTGGTGCATTGTCGTCCATGAAAAGGACCTGCAGACCCATAGCGCCTCTAAAAAGACGCACATATGGAAGAAGAATCTCGTTACAATAACGGGTCCCATTGACTGAACCTGCGTCGAAGATGTGAAGGTCTGTACGACTACCAAGCATGATGCCTCCCCAAACGAGAACACCGCGACCTCCATACCTGTCCCTTTCAATGATGTTCGAGGGATGATTGCGGCTTCCCCGCTCTCTCCAGATGAGTATGCGATGAGAATCGCTACTCAAACTTAATCTGCTCTCATCTGTAAAGAGTACTCGTCCCCATTCATTGTCTCTCTAATTCCGGTGTTCCCGGCACCACAGAGAACGCCTTCTCCGATGGGTAGGAGTTAAAGGTACACACCGTGCAGGGCGTCGTACAAACAGACCGCCACCGTGCGGTCTTCTGGCCACGGTAAAACGCGATATCAGTCGTCCAGTCGCCTGTGTCGTGTGTCTTGCGATTTCTCCCGCTGTCTGCCGCGTGTTTCTTCTGTCCTGTAAGACAATGTACCGGTCATCTGCGGGTGTGGTTCCTCGTGGACGACCACTACTGAACCCCCGGATAGCTGTTCCAGTAGTTTTAAATGGTCTCCAAAGTCGTGAAAGGATGCTGTGAGCAATTCCGAACTCTGCAGCCACACTTGTCACACTGCGGCCTTCCTCCAACTTCCCAATGATTCGACCTCGTGTAAAAGCATCCATATGTCGTCTAACAGATTGATTATTCGCTATTTCTCGCTGAGGCAGCAACTCGGTGTGATTTTAACTGCTATACGGCGTGCAATCTCTTTGCCAGAACTACTGATCTTACACCGACAACAAGCTTTATACTCCTCAGACACTCCCCCATTACGTCTACCTGCATATCTGCGCATGTGCTACCGTACATCACCTTACTTAATCTCCTGATTGGTCTTTCTGTCCGCTCTGCCTCTTCTTTCAGCTGATATGCTAATTTTTCGACTTCGTCCTTAATTTTTGCACACCAGTGTATATATACATATTTATATTAATTATAACTATTTAATAAAAATTAGCTAAAATAAAATTTTACTTTGTTGTGATCTTGACTTAATTTTTTTTTATATATGACTTGTTTTTTTAGTTATTTCTAGTTAGTTTTTAATGCTTCTCAGTAGTGGCATATTTTATAATTTCATCAGAATATTTTTAAGTAAAAGTGATTGAGCTTTTGAAGGCTGTATATGCAGTTAAATTTTTTTTTCTAATTATACAGAAACAAAACATTTAAATAAGTACAATCAAATGTCATACCAAGTCTTCAAGTTTTGAGGATTCCAGAGCCTACTCAAAATAGTAATATACCAAAATTTAAACTCCGTTTTTGTGATATGCATTTTTTAATATGTCTAATAAATTTTTTGTATGCTTATAATAATGATATTTTAGTTACTTTCCAAAACCACAACAATAACAGTTTTTAGCTCAAAAGTTTTTTTTTTCTTTTTCTTTTTAGTTGCACATGGATATAAATTTAAGTATCTAGTAATATATATTTTCATTTAGATACCATTTTTTCAATAACAATACTTAAATAAATAAAATATTTTACACACATATATATATAAAATGATGCGCAAATCATAGTTAATGAGTTATTTGATGAAAATCGTCGATAATTTCTTTGAAAAAGCTGTAGAACAATTTAAAAAATTAAAATTAAAATTCTAGTTTTATTTTCATACATAAAATTATTCTTAAAACATAGGATGCTATTTAGAGAAAAAATATTTTGGTTCATTATATACACATTCATCTTTTATAGAAGCATAACAAATTTGGAAGTACCTATATAGTGCAATTCAATAGAGTGTATGAGGTCATTAAGGTACGAATTTAATACTTGGTCGCTACCCTCAAAATTGTTTCTAATTTTTGCCCAGAAGGGGATAAAATTACAATATGATTATACTGATTTTTATCGTTTGGTAATATGCTTTCTACAGTCCTCACGTATACGATCCTTATATTTTCTTGGCTTATTTTTATTGTGAGAACACATTTTTAAGCAATTCAACTTTTTTTTCTAAATATATATTCATTTTTATATTGGACGCCATTTTGTCGCAGCATTTTATCTTTGTAATTTCTGCAGGTTAATGGATGTCTCAGAAATTACTGGTGATTACCAGGATTCTTTTTTAAAAAGAGTATGAGAGTTCCATGTTTAATTATCGCGGTTTAATAGGTTATCCAAATTCGCTCTTTTGGTCAATTTTTTATTTATTTATTAATTTTTATTGTTATTAATATTTATATTTTTTTGAGGGATTGAATTTCTTTTTTTTTTCAACTTGAGTTAAGATTTTACCGATTTCAGCGAATGGGAAATGTGATAAATCTGCTAAAAACTCAATTGGTAGGTTGAATATTTTTCTGTGAAGATTATGTTGTGAATTTCAACTGACATAACAACAAATCGGTCAGACAGAATTCTTTTTTTATAGTAGCAAATAGCGAATTCTACTGCTGTATTTGTAAAAAATGATTTCTTCATTTTTTTTTACATCCATACTATAGTCACTTTTTTTAGTATTAAATTCTTCTTTCGGCCCAAATTATATATGATATTTATTTATTTTTAATGTTTTACCGCTTTCGACTTGTTTATTTTTTTTCTTTCGCCGTTTTGAAATTCCTCTCACATTCAGTTTTTTTTATCCTGGTACTTATACACTTCAGCGCCGTTTTACATGGAAACTGTAAATTGAAATTTCTTCTTGTTCCAATTTTTAAGTCATTTTTAATGGTTTTAATTACAGTTCTCAGTTGCTTCCCCAAGTTTCAGTTATATTTTTCTATTCTTCACAACTGTTTATTTCAGTGCGAGGCGGTCATCTTGAATAAAATCTACATTCCGCCTAAAGCATATTTGACGTGATTTTAATCACACCTAATAGCCCTCTAGCAGAATACGAAGAAACTAGCTTGAATTTAGAATCAAATGCACCTTCCCTTTAATTAATTCACATTTCCTTCACAATTCTTTTAAATGTGAAGTGTCTACCGTAAAATCCGGCGTATAACGCATGCCTATGCTTTCAAGCTGCATTTTTTTTAATTTTAAGGAATATTTGCCGTAATTTTTTACGAAGAAACTTGAAATGTAATTGTGTAATGTTCTTATGTTTTGAAGTCATTTATTTATCATTATAGCAAGATTTTGAATAAATAGTATTCTCTTCTAGAGCTACAACACAAAGTCTATAAAAATTCCCTTTCTTTTAAATAAACAGTATTTCGATACATGTAGAAGCCTAATTTGTTTTATACACATCTCTTTTTTTAATTTTTTTCTTTCTTTTTTATTTTTAAAGCTATCATTTTGGTACCCGTCGTATAACGCGCAGCCTTAAGTTTCGGTCCTATTTTTGTGTTCCAATTACGTGTTACACCCCATATTTTACGGTAATTGGTACAGATGCATAATGGATTAAGTTTTGAAAAAAAAACATTGACGGCTCATTTACAATGAATCTATAAAAAACCTATTTTCTTTTTATCGTAGGTGAAATTAAATTTGCTCCTCAATCTGGGAACTTTTTTCCTTGGATCCCTTAAAAATGTATTTCTTCATCTAACAATATAATCGTCGAGATCCAAAAGCAACTTAAAAGCCTAAGAGATAAAAATATCTCAATAGATTTTGCATTTGTTCGCGGACACACGGGCGTCCTTGGGAATGAGTGATCCGATTGGCTTGCAAAAGCTGCAACCAAGCGCAGAATTGACATTGACGTTAATATTCCTAAATCGTTTTGCAAGAAGATCCCGAAAGTAAAAATGGTGAAGTCTTGGAACCAAGAATATCTCATTGCTAATAAGGGGAGCATAACAAAGAAATTTTTTCCCACCATTAATAAGATACTATCATGTCATCATTTTTACACTAACTACAAATTAACCCAATTTCTCACTGGTCATGGTAATTTCAAAAGCTACTTGAACAAATTTAATTTAGTTCCTTCATCTTTCTCTGACTGTAATACTGGTGGCGAGGAAAATGTAGAACATGTAATCCTTCTGTGTTCCAAGTATGTCAGAGAGAAAAAAATCATAAGACTGGCGTTCAGGAGACTCAACATTAATTGGCCACCGGATTTTCTCCAACTTCTTTCCACCAGAAGTGCTTTCAAAAATTTCTGTAAATTTTTTGTAACTGTTAGTAATCCTTCTTAACTTCATTTTTTTTAACCCTCTAACTGGATACCTTCCTCCTGAAAAGTTATTCCGAAAGCGTTTTACTCTTATATTGCTATTCCTTTCAAAAATGCAATAGACTTCAATTCTTTCCCCCTTTTAAAACTTGGGAGGTCGAAAGGGGACAACTTTATGAATTGGTTCGGCGTATTTGATCATTGAGAACCAGGATAGCAATCGTTTACACCTAGCTGTTAAGTTGCCTTGGGCAATCTTGTATGAAAACAGTAGTTCTTTCTACTAGGTCGTTTTCCCCATAGATTCAGTCACAGTAAATTTAAAACAAAATGCAGGGTAAAAAAAACATGAAATAAATGGCGTGTTAAAAGTTGAAAAATAGTTATATTTTCTTCAAACAAAATTTATTTTTCTGCAATTTTTTAAAAATTAAAAAAAAAATATTTTGGTATTGCTATTTGAACCAGAAAAAAGCATCCTGTATTCATTTTTGAATATGAGAGTAAGAAAACGCGCTCACTTTCATGTTTTTAAAAAATGTTATGAGGTAAAAAGAGTAAAGGCCCTATCTTTTTTTTTAAACAATAAGACATAAATGGTGCATATTTATGAAATGAAACAGATCTTTCTCTATTCAATTATATTTTTAATTTAGAATAACATTAAAAAATGATTTCAATACTTTTAATTTATTTAAATTTAAATCATATAAGTGATATTTTTATGTTAACTGAATATTTTTCGGAAAAATCTAAATTTTCATTCCTAGTGCTCTCCTTTTCGAACTCCTTGTATTAAATAAAAATATCTTTTCTACATCGGCATTTGTGATGGACATAACACACATTCAGTCAATAATTTTTAATTTTAATGGGGGATATACTTCTCAAATGCGCATGACAGTACTTCTAACCATTTTCAACTCAAGTTAAATTTCTTATCTTTCTGTATCTTTTATTACAAAGAAAATGTCACACATCGATAACTACATTTTCACACAATTCAGTCATTACAAATTCTATTGTGAGAAAAGTTCTCCTAATTAATTTTGTCTTTCAAAACCGTACACTTAAAACAATTTTGTTCAGTGAAGTTAACCGACAGTTCCACAATGTATTCATACAAAATTTAAAAAACAAATTTAACACTTGAAAATGTATCCTGTATTAAATTTTTCAGTATACACAAATATTTCCTGCTGTAGGGAAGATATAGTATGAGAGATGTGGTGTGCGGTTGTGAAAGAATGTTTTCGTACGTGTAGACTATTTTTAAAAATTTAAATATCACTGAAGCTGATCATTTAACTGCAAATGAGCCTTATTTTAATGTGTGCTGGTATCAAAGTAAAACACTTTACAATATTAAACAGCCTATGGGTTTATACTCAATATCAAACTATTCGCAAAATGGCTTACAACTTCTGTTCAAATTGTAAAAGAAACTGAAATATAAATATATCTTACTGCAGTCAAAAACATTCATAATATGTAAAAAATATCCTATTCCTCCACTTATTTCAGTACATTTTAAAAACTGTAGCTGAATGTAATTTTTTATATTTATAAACGAGGCATAACAGCTCACACAGTCGTAAAAATGTCTTTATCATTTTTTAATATACTACTATAAAACGTATATATGGATTGTAAGATCAGTTGTAAAATCCTAAAAGCTTTTAGAGGAGCTAAAAATATGTAATTTTGGATTGATCAAATGTTTAATATAATACACAAATATACATGTTATTAAGCAAATACATTTGAAAAATAAAACTTCCTTCTGAAATAAACGTAATTGAAAGAAAAATGTTTAATTGCAAATGAGTAGAAATACATGTTTATCTAAGGGGTATCCCCAAAGTGAGGTAATCCTAAACTTAAAACTCAAAGGCACCACAATCCTTGAGGGCCAGGAACTACTGTGCCCATCATAATACACGTGACCATTAGACGCTGAGGTGCATGAACAGATGTCCCGATTTGGTGGTCTGTCTGAAGAGAGACCTTCAGTGTTTAAGACCCGAAACAGGCTTGGTACTCATTTATCGACCCAATGTAGCGGGGATGAAAGGCAGAGTCGACCTTGCGCAGCCCGTTAATAGAACCCCAGACCTGTGGTGTGGAAGCACTAATCACTACCACTCGATCCTATTCGGTGAAAAATAAAATTTAATGTTAGAATCTTATATAAATCCCTAATGAATGAGGGAGTCCAAACTTTTTTTTCTTCGTGTAAACTGTTTAGACGGAAATGGTTAATTATGAACATTTCACAAGTTGCATAAATTAAATTAACCGTTATAGTTTACATAAATTTTTAAGGGTGCAAAGGTGTATTTCGGCTGCACGAATAAATTTTAAAAGGAATACGGTTACGAAAAAAAGTAGTACAAATCTATCTAAAGTAGGGTTGGTTACCTTACATATTGTCAAAAACAGCAATGTATTGGAAGCCAATTCCACAATTCATTGTTATAAAAATGTGTGGAACGTTACAAGATTTATTTTTGCTTTTGTAATTTATATATATATATAATTTTTCCTGGGAACTTTAAAAAATAGAGCGGCATCCATCAAAACCGCGATTCTCTCTCTGTTTTTCCTGATCGCCCCTGACTAAGCCGGCTCTGCCATAGTAAGTGAAAATGCCGGATTTTGTTTGTCAAGATCATTTTATAGCAGACTGCCTTTTCCATGTATTTTAGATGGTCGTTTTATATTTTCTACATCAATATCTTAATGTCTGAATTTAAAATTACATAAAATTCTTGACATTCGCATCAATGACCATTATAATTTTTATTAGTATATGAATGTGTCATCACACGATTACATGACTGTTATTAACATATTATTTTAACCATTTAATTACTATTAAATATAACATAACGCAGACAATTTTTCTGAACTTTAAAATAAATATTTCGAAAACTACTTCAGATATACTCAAAATTTTTCACTCCTACGCTTTAACTTCTCAGTTTTGCTTCTATGTAAAACTTTATTGTATATTCGTCGATTTTTTTTAGTATATTTTTTGCTCTTAGCATTCAGTTTTCAACCGAATTGTATGAAATCTTCGAAATATATTAAAAAATACCAAAAAAGCTATATAATAAAATTTGAAATTTATATTATACTCAAAGAGTTGCTAGAACTTATGGTAAATAATGTTTAACTGCGCAATGCATTTTTTTCGAAATTTCAAATGGAATTTCTAACATAAAATTTCTAGCTTTATACGTTCGAGATTTCAAAAAATATCCAGATTTTAATTACTTATTAATTTAGCCTTTAAAAAAGATAAATGTTGAGGTATTTGTATAAATAGATATTTTGAACAATAAAATTCGAATGTTTTTGAATAGCTCGAATTTAAAATTGATTTTTATGTTTATTTATATGCATAAATGTCTACTGTAAATGTTTCCTTATATTTTTGATTACCATTTATTCAAACATTCATGTTATAAAAAAATGTGTGAAAATCTTCATTCATGTTGCCTTTGATGTAAACTGAAGTTCAAGCACTTAAAATTCAAATATAATTCGGTGTATTTTAACAATATATAACCAGGCACTGTACTTAAACTTCCCTGATTGATTGATTGAATATTAACGGCGCACTGTTCAGCTACACGATGGCTTTTGGCGACGGACCACGTAATTTTGAACCATGGTCAAGTGACGTGGACGACACCTGAGCTGGCACACCCCTCTCCTAACTACCACACCAACGGGAGGACGTTTCAGCTCTCGACAGATTTAACGTGCATCGCTGCCCTACATGGCGGGTTAAACTTCCCTGAACACTTGGGCTTTGAAATCTAAAAAAAAAAAAAAAAAAACTAATAAATCTTAATTAGTTTTTTTTTTCGTTATTATTTTTATCAAAGTGTAAGAAAATGTTTCAAATGATTTGATGAAGTTTAAATTTATTCATTTTTAGTGGTTGGAAAATTGAAAAGGTTTCAAATTTTAAAGAGTTTGGTGTTTTTATTATTTTTTTCTTTATCTTATAATAAAATAATCATGTTTCAAAAACTGAAAGCTTTGATTAAAATAAGAAAAATGAAGCGAAAGAACATACTTAAAAAAAGATAATTTGTCTAACTATATAAAATAGCAGATTGCACTGACACACCCCAACTTGGTACAGTTTCAAATTAATATGAAACGAAAAGGGAATTGTGACACATTTTACTTATGCGTTGGGACTTTTCAAAACTTTCACAATACGAGGTAACATGTTAACACTTCCTGAGGTCTAAAGAAATTTCTCCACAATTTTTTACGATTGCCCCAGGGTCAAAACACGGGGTTCCCTGCGAGCCATAAAACTCCTGCTGTGTTGCTTCCTCCGTCCCCAATTATCTTTCAAGATGTTAAACCTTAAAAAGGGGGAAAGGATTTCAGAAAAGTGTGGCTAATCTGCTTTTGAAAACGTTACTTGAAGGCAGAAAAATCAGTGCAGTCCATTTTCGAAGCATCTTTACACTGACGGAATTTTCCGTGCTATCCGGTTAAAGGGTTAATATGTTAGAAACCTGGAAAGTCTAAAATATGCAATTATAAAACTTTCAGAAAATGAAAGTATAAAAACAATCGAACAATCACTTAGCAAAAACTAGAATGTCACTGAAAGGAAAAATTAAACATGCATAAAATCAAAGCACAAAATATAAAAAAATAGTACAATAAAATAAAGCAAAATTTTAATTAATAATTATGAAATATATCACTAAATCATCTTGTTTATAGTTTGGCAAAAGCTAGAAAATGAATATACAAATGCTAAAAACCTGGAAATTGTAAAAACCAAATGGAAAATAAACACAATATTAAAATAAAACAATTCAATAAAAAATGGAAGATTAATACAAAATTAAAAGTATGAAAGTAGTAAAAATAGTAACCACTTAATATATAAAGAGTAAAATAAAACAGTTCAATAAATAATGAAAGATTAATACAATATAAAACTAGTAACAAAAATATTCAATATCGTAATAATATTAACTGCTTGATAACGAAGCAACCTCACGGCACGAGCTATTGCGAGAATGATAATGTGGGTTCATTGAGGCCAAACGATAGACTTGGCGATTTTCGAAAATAGACCAAAAATTTAACAGTAACACATCTAGTTTTTAGATTATAGACTTAAGTGCCTCCAAAGAAATTGAGCATTTCACGTCCGGTCTTAAGTTTCCTCTTATACTTCAGTAGCCTCCATATCCCACAAAACCTGAACTGAACTGAAATGATCATGTTAGTGTTCTTTCGCAAATCTCTGAAAACCATC
>BMAU01009682.1:0-12918 GCA_019973935.1 Trichonephila clavipes | reverse complement strand
GAAGGTACCATGGCAGAATTTTGAATACCATTCATCTCTACTTTAAACTCTTCCTTTTGTACTAATTTCAATAAAAGCTGTTCAGCCTTTTAATTCTCCCAAATCTAGAGGCCCAATTCTTTTTTTGCTCTCTTTGCTCTTACAATTATAAAAACAAATCTACAAATAAAACTTAAGACACGAATAATTTTAAAATAGTCATTACTAAGGTTAAGTAAATTATTTACAAAAGAGTTAGTAGCAGAATCAAGAAAAAAAAAGTTAGAAAAGTCACTACAGTTTTTAAGTTCACCTGGATCCTTGATCACTGCAACAGGAATTTGTCGTTGTGGGTACTGGTTACTCATCAGAAATTTAGGGACCATTCCACCACAACTCGCAGGTTTTAAGTTTTAGAGAATCCATTCCTCTGAAACGAAGTCGGCAGGATTGTCCTCTGTTGCCACATAACGCCATTGCTCACTGGAAGTCATCTCCTGGATTGTAGCAATCCTGTTAGCCACAAAGGTTTTTAGTTGATATGACTCCTTCCCCCTTATCCATGACAAAACTATCATGGAGTCACCCAAAAAAAAAAAGTATTAGTCACATTTAATTTCAAAGCTTGCTTGACACGATGCACTACTTTTGCTAACAGCACAGCGGCACATAGCTCAAGTCTGGGAATCGTTGTTTGCTTGGTAGGCGCAACTCGGGATTTACTGGCAATAAGATGCACAAGCATCTTTCCATCTGAGGTTATGGATTTGCAATAGACGACAGCTCCATATGCTGACTGGGACGCGTCGGAGAATCCATGCAGCTCGATCACTTCCGGTTGCTCTACCACAATGCATCGATTGATGTTGATGTCATTTACTACCTGAAGTGATTCGACAAATTGTCGCCATTCTCTATTGATTGTATCTGGAAGCAAATCTGTCCAATCAATCTTTAACATCCATAATTTTTGAAGGAAGATTTTCGCCTTCGCCACCACAGGACCTAAAAGACCTAGAGGATCATATATCCTGGCGATGGTTGACAAAACATCCCGTTTGGTATTTAATTCGTGCAAGTCTATTTTTACTCTGAAGGAGAAGCAATCATGCTTGGGGTTCCAATAAACACCCAACACTTTTATCTCTGATGAATCTGAAAAATCATAATTTTCGGAAACCTCAATCAATTCCGTATTATTTCCGCACCACTTATGCAAACCATACCTCCTTTAGCGAAGATATTGATCAGCTGATTTTTCAGTTCTTTTGCTTCTAATAAGGTCTCTGCACCGGTAAGTACATCATCAATGTACATGTCACTCATCACAACTGAAGACCCTAATGGAAAATTCCCCTGCTTCATCTAGGGCTAATTGTTTTAGCGTACGTGTCGCTAAAAATGGTGCACTCGTTGTTCCATAGGTCACAGTTGACAACTCAAACGTTTTTTATTGGTTCGTCCATGTTCTCTCTCCCCACAGAATGCGCTGAAGTTTACGCTGATCTGGATTAATCCAAATCATTCGATACATTTTTTGCACATCCGCAATGAATGCAAATATGTGCTTTCTAAAGCGAACCATTATTGAAAAAAAAGGTCATTTTGAGCAACTCCCCCATTGTATTGTAGAGAGTTTAAAGAATAACCGTTTGTAGTTGCACTCGACGCATAAAAACTACTCTCAATTTACTTGTTTTATCAGAGCGATAAACACCAAGATGTGGTATGAAATACATTCCACACTCCTCTCTCTCGTCTACCTCTTGCATATGGCTCAGCTCTTTATACTCTTTTTAAAAATCTCTATATAATTTTAAATAGTTAGGGCTCACGCTTTAATCTATTCCATAAAGAATTTAATTTTTTAAGGGCAATATCTTTTGACTGGCCTAAACAATTTGGATCCTTTTAAAATGGCATAGATACTATATATATCTTCCCGTACTATCTCTAGTATGATTTTTTGAAAATGCTCCTCACAAATTATCGTTTCCTTTATTTTATTGTCTCAGGTTCAACATTTTCGATTTCCCAAAATCTCTCATTGTCTTTTCTAAATGACATTATCTTTGATTAACCCACAGTGAGGTTTATTTTCGCTAGAAACTGGAATACTCCCACTAATATAGCTGTGAAGACTGTATTCTGAAAAATTAATTTTGTATTTAAAAGATTTGTTTGTCCTGGTAAAAGAATTTCATAAAAAAGATTTCGCTCCTAACAATAAATCAATATTTCCCGGAATGTTGAAATTTTCATCCGCTAATTTCTCTCTACTGAAATTACCCAAACTAACGTTAAATGGTTTGAGAAGGAATCATATCCGTAATTCGCGGCACTACAAAAAAAGTCTGCATTAGTTTCATAACTATTTCCTCTATTTGCAATTGTTGCATTAACGCGCGATTTAATCGTTAACTCTGAATTATTTAATCCTGAAACTAAAATGTTTATTTTCTCTCTTTTAAATTGAGTCTATTCATACACTGTTGCGAAATAAAATTGCTTGTTGAACCACCGTCCAACAGTTCTCTGACTTCCTGCATTTTCCCAAAGGGAATCTCTAATGAAACAAAATCGCGGTTGCAAGTAAAACGGATTTCGATTTTACGTAACTCGTTGCAGTAAACAGATCTCCTACACCCTGAGACTCTTTTCGAAATCTCTATGTAATTTATGGGTTTGAACACAGACGCCTTCGCTGAAAGATTGACTCATCGAGGATTCCTCTGTTTCCGGCTCTTTCTGCCCCCAATGAAGAAGGTTGAATGACCTTTCACTCGTAAAATTTGGGTCTCCAGAGAAACACAAGGAAGAATGATGCTTTTTTTTGCATTTACAAAGAACTTTAGATTTACAAAACTTGGACTCTATGCAAAATTTAAACAATTAAAAACACAAGGAATTATTTTTAACAAGTTCTACCGTTTATTTACTGATAATTGCTTATATTGAGGACATTTATTTAAAAAAATGACTATCAGATTGACACAAAACACATTTTTTTCCCTTGACATCTGAAAAATACTCTAGACATATTTTTAGAATTTTGATTTTTGCGACAATAATTAATATTCTCACTCAGTGGTTTTTCCTCGCGATGAATAAAATAAATCAATTTCTTTTCCTGGCAACGTTAAAGGATCAAACCATTTATCTGTTTGTCTGACACTAATATGCGATGCGGTTTCTTTATCTAAAGTACTAAATATTTTGTCTGAAACTATTAATTGTTTTAATACCTCGAAATTTGAAACATTTCTCAATTTTAAATAGTATTCCCAATTTGTTGTTAATCTACTCGCAAACTGGACATGGGATTCACAATTTTGTCGTGTTGCTTTCTTCTTAAAATTCTCAAACACGATTGAGGAGTTGGCTCAAATTCTTGGAGTATTATGGACTTTATTTTATCATAATAATTTTAAGATCCTCATCGTTCAGATATATAATGATATTTGCAGAAGCTTTTCTCCTAATAAATTTAACAAAATCTCAGGCTTAAATTTATCAGTAACACTTTTGGCTGCAAATGCACGTTCTAATGATAAAAAAGAAACTCCACCTCTCAGGTTTGTCGGGAATTTTCACTGTAAGTGCGGATACTTTTTAATTAAAGAATCCACAGAAAAGGAATCATTACAATTAACTTCAGTATTATTGTCTTCTTTATCATTTGCTCGTATTCTCGCTATCTCTAAATCGCTTAGACTTTTCTCTTATTTTTCTAACTCTAATTGCTGACTTTCGTCATACTTCCTTTCGATAATTAAATTTGCTAACTCATGCACTGAATCAGGATCGTTTTTGTATCTATCACAGTTTTTTATAAGATCCATGAAGTCTAAAACAGTTAGTTTATCACTCACACACAACTCTAATTCAGAAGCGATTCGCCTCAAGTCTTTTTGCCCTTAAACATCGTTAAAAGTTTAAAGTTCGATTTTTTAACGAAAGTCAAAAAACTACAGCACATACCTCGTATTTTCAATGCATAGGTCGCTCCGGTTGAGACGGATCAAAATGTTGGGTACAGGCAAGTAAAAGGTCTCTCTCAGTAAGTGGACTGTAGTTTTTATTACTTGTTGCTCAGCTCTTCCGTTTTGACTCCGCACTGATGGAGTCAGAGGTTACACAGAATAAAGACACCTGAGCGCTAGAGGGCGCTCTACATTTACATACGTACACTGAACAGTATACATTACATAAGAATCTACGTATATTATAAAACAATGCACGATAATGTTTTTGTTATTATATCAAGAATATTTCTAAAAAAATGCTCATTATCGTTGGAATATCAATAGCTTTCATTAAGTTAGAAAATTATGTATTTTTTTTCTTTACTGAACGAAAATAATTTTCATGTTTATCTTAATAACATGTAGTTTATACAAATATTTCTAGAAATATTTTTTGGAATATTTAAGTACGGTTTCACAAATTAGAAAAAAAATGTTTGATTTTCTTTACAATTTTTAAAATCTTTTATTACTTTAAAAAATTAATAAAGGAGAAAAATTAACCTGATAGCAACCAAATGCAAATATATATATAAAGAATTTTTTTTCTCGAATAGTTAATAATTTGCCAGAAGTTTCTTTATTCCTTAATATTATATTTGAATTTGAAGGGGATTGATTTGAATAAGAGGGGGGAAATTATCTTTAAAAAAATGGTTATCTTAAAGAAAAAAAGATTTTTTTCAAAGATATTTAGCTTAAGTCGATAATTTTTTTGTACAAAGTAATCTCTTCTGCATGATCGAATTAGTTTTTACTTTCTAAAATAAAAAAAATTGTTTTAAATAATCAGAAAAGGCTGAATATAAAAATAGTTTTGGATTTCTGATACCTGTAAAATAATACTGAAAAGTGGTTCTTTTGCAAAAGAGAGTTATAGAAACTTCAAGCTGTGTTCAAGTATTGCGAATTTTTTTTTGTGCGAGTGTACTTATGAATTTTATGTACACCAACGAGCCAAAATATTATGAACACCAACTCACAAAAACATTTAACATCATTTTCGGCCTGAAAAACAGCTGCAACTCGCTTTGGCATGGATATCACAAGTTCTTAATAGATTGAGACAGCTTGCACAAACTGCCTAAGCAGTGGTAACGTAAAGCCGAGATGTTCCGAAATGAATATGTTTGATCTTAAAGCTGCCTTTCTATTGAAACCCCATATGTGCCCAATCAGATTAAGGTATCCGACTACGCTCGGAACTGTGATTTTCAAAAGCGCATAAATGGATAATTTTCATGATATTTAGTGTCAATCAGATTAGAATACATACATAAAAATTGTTTTAAGGACATTTTGACAAAAAAAAAATTATTTAAAAATAATATTTTGGCAAAAAAAAATAACTTAGAATAATCTTTCTTCCATATGTTCTCCTTTTGTGAAAATTGCTTCTATTAGAATAATATTTTGCCTGTGTATATAGCTCAGACCTCTGTTCAGAGGCTCAACTAGAATATTTGAAATATATAACTTAGAAGTGGGTTTATTCATATTTTACGGCGACAGAGGGGAGCACTTTTAAGAAAAAAAACGTCAATAATTGTTTCAATTGGTGGTAACTCTGAAAATAATGTGAATTTTTCAAAAAATTCTAGTTGAGCCTCGGTAGAGGTCTGAGCTATACACAGGCAAAATATTATTATAATAGAACTATTTTTTTCACAAAAGGAGAACATTTGAAAAAAAAAAGATTATTCTAAGTTAATTATTTTCTAAAATATTGTATTTAAATAAATTTTTTTGTCAAAATGTCTTTAAAACAGTTTTATGCATGGATTCTAATCTGAGTGACACTAAATATCATGAAAATTATCCATTTATGCACTTTTTAAAATCACGGTTCCAAACGTAGTCGGATACCTTAAATCCACCGCGTTATGTAACCAGAATATTAATTGGAACTCATTTTTATGCTTTTAGTACCCTTCTAACACATTTTCTAGCCTTTTGATATGGAACGTTGTCCTGCTGGAAACTTCCATTTCCAAAGCAGAAGCATAAAGCAGAAAGCAGGAGCCATATGATGGTGCAACTCATCTACATTTAAGCTCATATACTCTACAACTTTCATGGCCCCTTCTACCAGAATTAAGGATCCATAGGTTACCCATAAGAACCTTCTCCAAAGCATAATATCGCTACTACCAGTAAGTGAACATGAAGCGAGCAACTGTTCGAAGGTTGAAGACGGCGCGCCCTAACACAATTATCTGCGTGATGAATGAGAAATCATGATTTATCCAACCCGAAAACTCTCTTCCACTTTTTTATGATAAAGTCCCAATGCTTCTGAACTCCCCTCCACCCCTCCTCTAAGGCACAGTTGGCAGTGCAGCTTGATCAAAAGAGGCGTTTGCTGTGCAGCTCTATATCTAACAGAGAGTGTCCCTTGAAATATGCAGTAGAACCTGTTTTTGTGCGGTCTTTTTTATGTGATTTTATTTTGGAATGATTTTTAATGTGCGATCTTTTTTTAAGCAGTATATGAATTTCAATGGCTTTGGAGCCACTGTAATGTTTTATATCTATTTACTAGTGGCGTAACGGAGAATGTTGGGACCCCCCTGAAAATCAGGTTTTGCCTTGAATATTTTATAAATTGGGTAAATACGTATTTAACGTAAGTTAGGTCTTGGGCCCCTAGAATCCTTTCATCCCCGTGATGCGGTTGTGTATGTTACGCCACGGAAATGTAGACCCTTCAAGACGCTCTCTTCATTTGTTATAAGCAGTCTCCCGACAATGCGCATTCAGTTGCTTTCTCTCAACGCTCCAGCAACCCATCGCTTGATTGAAGACGAAACTTGCAATGGCAGTAATATTATGAATAATTTGATAGATTATGAAGACGCACACAAGAAGAACCGGATTTTTTGAGAGTGGATAAAAATATGCATGGGGATCCAGCTTTCCAACAAATTGGAAAAGCATTTTCTTCAAATAAATACCAATTAAGGAAGCAGTATAACATTCCAAAAAGGGCTTTAATCATGTATATCTTCATATCGGGACATTTACAAGCAACTGATCACCCAACTCTCGTCACAAAAATTTATCTCCTACTTAATGTTGGCTACAAATAAATCAATTGTACTTATACCTTCAAGTGACGAAAGCGATTTTGAACTTATTCATTACAAGGGTTTGGATTACGATGAGTAGCAACGAATTATGTAAGTGAATTTTGAAAACTTATCCGTGTATACAATGAAAAACTCTATGTTTTTAAAATTTTTCCATGTGTAATATTTAATTATTTATTTGGTTATATGGAAGTACACTCTTACATAAATTTCGTAAATAATTGACATGTTTTATAAATGCAGTGTATTATATGTAGTATTTCCACGAATTGGTTTGCTTTTGTGTAAGAATTTATGAAATATTTTTATGAATATTTTTGTGCGTTTATTTTTATGTGGTCCCTATCGACCGCACAAAAACAGGTTCAACTGTATATGTATCAAAACACTTGCACTTCGACCTACACTGACGCTTGGACATTCAAATTATTGGTGTCTACTTCTGGTTTCCCGTTATTCATCCACCTTGAATAAACACTAAAAACAGCAGAACACTTTCAACCTACCGATAATGCTATTTTTGGATATACTCGTTCAGAAACTTCGGGGTCTTACAATCTGGGCTTCTTCAAATTAGCTTATACCATCCACCATTCCCCAAACTCTGAAAAATAAGTGTAAGAAGGATATCTTACCTTCTCCCTCAGCAGTAAATACAATTATCTGTGCGGCTGTGGGTAGCCTACTGGTTAGAGCATCGGACTCTAGACCGGAAGGCCTGGGTTCGATGCTCGATGCCACCAAATACCCTCCGAGTACACATGGAATACGTGCTCGTTAAATCAGTTGGTCCGAAAGTCTTGTGGGCAGAATCACGAGTGCAGGGGACTGGAGAATATTTCCCTCCCCTTCAGTTCCATGCCAAAATTGTGGAGGTGGAGATAGGCGGTGCCGTCATCTATCGTCCCTTAGGGGAATTTCGCCGAGCTAATTTGTACTGTCACCTGCATGGTGCTCAAGGCCAACGACAGGCATACTCCTAGCCCCTTGCCACTCTGAATTTCATGGGCCTCGATCTGACTACGTTAGACAGGTGGCATTAGAAGCAAGAACACAATTATATGTTAACTCAGAGTCGTCGCAAAGTCACCCCAAGATCCTAAAATCTTTAATTCTGGGAAAACTGTTTTTTCTTATGAATGACTTTGCCAGTACCCTGCTATTCGACAATATACATATGAACTAAAATGTATTTGCCATATATCTATTGTGGTATATTTAACTGTAACCAGTTAAAGACTTAACTGTGACTGAGTGGAGGATTGTATATAAATAACACGCAACTATGAAATTGTATCTGTAATTAGTAATGTGTTGTACAGTGAAGTAGAGATATATTAAAAATAATATTTAAAGGAAGTCGCTCAAATGTGCATCTAATTATAGTTTGAAGTCACACAACACAACAGTTGGCGACGAGGATGGGATATATTGGAGATTCTTTGGATAAGGCATTGCCTGAAACTGCTCAAGGTAAAGGAGATTTTTTTCTCTCTCTTTTAATCGGAAGGAACCATGGAACAGCAAATTGCAGACTTACTCCGGCAGAATCAAGATTTGATTCGAGCGCTGCAAATTAGAGACGATTCTCATAGCCATAAAGTAACTGTACAATTTGACAAATTTGATGAAGAAAATGAAAATTTCGATAGTTTCCTTGAAAGATTCGAAACTTACTTAGATGTACAGAATGTACCAATAGCAAATCGAGCTAAGGTTTTGTTTCGTCTCTTAGTGCAAAATTGTACCACAGTTACTAAAGAATTTGCTTGCACCTGACATTCCTTCCGACCAAACGTTAGATAAATTAAAAGATGCACTTAAGAAACATTTGACCCCAAAACCTTTAATTATACCTTCTCGTCACAAATTTTTAAACAGAAAACAGACTGAAGGGGAAGGTATTAGTACATACATTGCCGAGCTTTGGGCTCTAGCAATGAATTGTGATTATGATAAAGATATGTTGAATATTATGTTACGCGACGTATTTGTAAGCGGGTTGCGGGATAAAATGATTTTAGATCGATTATTTGAGGAAGATAATATTAATCTCGAGAAAACGCTAAATATAGCACTGGCTGTGGAAAAAGCTTTTAGAGGGACAAATGATATTATGGGCCGAACAATAAATTCAATGCAAATTTTTAAAAAACACATGGATAAAAAATCCAATTTTACAAAAAGCCGAAAGAAAAACATTATATTGTTCACGATGCACAGGTACCAACCATGCAAAAGAGAATTGTAGATTTATTTCAAGTAAATGTAATTTCTGTGGGAAAATTGGGCACATTAAACAGGCATGCTTCGCATCTAAAAGGGCAAATGCGAAATCGGTTAAACAAAAACAGGTAACTCTATTAAATGAAGTTGAAGATAGAAATAGAATTCCACTATACGAATTAAAAATTCAGGATTATATATTACGAGGAAGAACCAAAACGACCTCCAATTATGATAAATTTAAAAATTGAAAACAAAAAGTTGTTCGATGGAATTGGATACGGGGAGCGGTTAGTGTAATGAGTATTGAAATTTCAGGAAAATTTCAAATAAACAAATTAAACCTACAAATATAGTTTTTTAAAACATATAAAGGGAGATTCAATTATACCATTAGGATATATTTACTGTAAGGGTACAATATAAAAATCAAAAAAGTAAACTTGAACTTATACATTGTGAAAGAAAACTTAGATACTATTCTGGGTCGGGAATGGCTCTATAAAATTCATTTAGATTGGCCGGCTATTAAAGCCTTTAGAGCAAAAAAAACTGAACAAAATTTAAATAACCTTCTAAAGAGTATAAGGATATATATTTCGATGATAAATTAGGAGAAATAAACAATTATGAGGCTAAATTAAAACTCAGACATGGAGTAAAACCTATATTTTGTAGGGTTCGAACAGTACCCTTTGCTCTCAAAGGTAGAGTTGAAAACAGAAATTGACAGACTTGAAAAAAGGGTATCATAGAAAAAGTCGGCAGCTCTGAATGGGCAACCCCAGTAGTCCTGTTGTTAAAATCCGATGGTAGTATAAGACTATGTGCTGATTATTCAGTAACCCTGAATCCAAATTTAATTGTTCCTCAGCATCCTTTACCAAGATTGGATGAAATTTTTTGGTAGTTTAAATGGGGGAAACAATTTACAAAATTAGATTTTAAGCATGCATATTTGCAAATGAAAGTCCATCCCGACAGTCAGAAATTAATGACTATAAATACCCACAAGGGATTATATGACAAAAGACTTATGTATGGATTAAATGGGGCACCTGCTATTTGGCAGCGCTATGTTGACGGACTATTTCAGGGTATGGATGGAGTCAAGGTCTTTATGGATGATGCTAGAATAACAGGGCGATGAAATTTCGCATTTTTATAGCTTTAGAGGAATTTTTAAGAAATGTGAGAACACGGGCTAAAGCTTAATTTAAATAAAAGTAAGTTTTTCCAAAATGAAATAAATTTTCTTGGGCATAGAATCGATTCAAAAGGGTTACATAAAACTGACGAAAAAGATCTCAGCCGTTGTAAATGCTCCTGTACCCCGAAATGTTCATGAAGTGAAAAGTTTCTTAGGGTTAGATTAATTTTACGGGAAATTTTGTGAAAATTTAGCTACTATTGCTAATCCTCTTAATAATTTAACAAAAAAAATGTTAGATTTTTATGGTCGAAGGATTGCCAGGTTGCCTTTGAGCAAATAAAAGAAAGAAAAATTTGTTCACCTAAAATTTTGGTGCATTATGATCCTAACCTATATATATATATATATATATACCTTTAACTTTAGCTAGTGATGCATCTCTAGTTGTTATTGGTTGTGTTCTGTCACGTATATCAGATGGCTCTGAACGTCCGATCGCGTTCGCATCAAGAACTTTATCTGGGTCGAGAAAAATACTCCCAAATTGATAAAGAAGCTCTTTCAATAGTTTGGGCAGTAAGAAAGTTTTTATCTATATTTGAAAGGTAGAATTCACTTTGATAACAGATCACAAACCTTTGATAGCTATTTTTTGTAGTTTCAAAAGAGGTTTACCAGTGTTGCTTGGCACCTACCCGACTTTTACATTATGCGCTCATTTTTGCAGTCATTTGAGTTTGATATAATATTCCGTAATACGATTGAACACGGAAATGCAGACTTTCTTTCTCGTTTACCAAAAACATCCGAAGAGCTTGAAGTTAAGGATGACATCACAATATTTCAGATGTCACAGATTGAAGCATTACCGGTTACTTCTAAGGAGTTACGACAGGAGACGAGTAAAGATATTGAGCTGAGTCCACTCTTAAGAGCCTTAAGGGAAGGTAAAGATTTGCAAGGGAGGGAAGCCCAGTATACCATTGAGGATGGTTGTATTATGTACGGACAAAGGGTCTGTATTCCAAGGAAATTTCGGAAGAACGTTCTGGAAGAATTACATGCTGGACACTTAGGAATAGTAAAATGAAGGCTATAGCTAGATCGTTTTGTCTATTGGAAAAATATAGATAACGATATTGAAGAAGCCGCAAAAAACTGTGTCGATTGTGCTAGATATAAGTGATCCTCCAAAATCTAAAGTTCATTACTGGGAATATCCCAGTATGCCCTGGGAACGTATTCATGAGATTTTGCTGGACCAATTTTGAACACACGTTTTTCTGATCGTTGACGCTCATTCCAAATGGTTAGAGAAGTATACCCTATGAAGGTAACCACAACCAAAAAACCATCGAATGTCTTCGAGATAGTTTTGCAAGATTCGGATTACCTAAGGGTTTGTCAGCGATAATGGATCTCTGCATCTATGAATTTCAGCGATTTGTACATAAAAATGGAGTTAAGGCACAAAACTAGTGCACCGCTTTCAAGCCTTCTAGTAATGGACAAGCAGAACGTTATGTTGCTACTTTAAAGCAATCATTGAAGCTATGCATAAGTACGAAGGTACTATACAGCAACCCAGAAATTAAGTACATTTTTTTGCAATACCGAGAAAGGCTCCTAATGTAACTACAACACTTAGTCCAGCCATATTATTCTTAAAAAGAGACATTAGAACCAGGATGATGGGTTACTTTTACCTGAATTGAAAACAAAAATTCAGGATAAGAATTACGAAGAGATAATTTCCGAATTTCGAGATAGGAAATTTGATGTTGGAGATCGAGTAGCTGAGAGTTTACAGAGCAGCTAATACTAGATGGAAGTTTGGTACCATTGTAAACCAGGATGGCATACTCCACTACATCATTGATGTTCAAGGAACCCTCGTGAGACGACATGTTGATCAGATCCGTCAGTGGGGAAAAAGTGCAAGAAAACATCATTTCCACTTATGCCAGAGATTTCCATCATCAGAGGTTCGAGAAAACAACTCTAATATTCAGCATGCAGAAACGGCGGAAAGATATTTCTAGGATCGGAACAAAGGAATTGGGTTCATCTCCCGTACAAGGAGTGCCATCAACTGATGTTGCGGTTCCAGATCTATCACACGATCTTCAGCTAAAGGGGGCTGACTCGGGGGACGAGAGTCCACTAGTTCCAGACAGGCCATTTCCTAGGCGTTCCGGGAGAATCGAGGCGGCCTCCGGAGAGACTTGTTCTTTAAGGAGGGAGGGAGATGTAGTATATTTAACTGTAACCAGTTAAAGACTTAACTGTGACTGAGTGGGAGGTTGCATATAAATAACGCAACTATGAAATTGTATCTTAATTAGTAATGTGTTGTACAATTGAAGTAGAGATATATTAAAATAATATTTAAAGGAAGTCGCTCAAATGTGCATCTAATTATAGTTTGAAGTCACACAACACAACA
>BMAU01009681.1:0-15004 GCA_019973935.1 Trichonephila clavipes | reverse complement strand
GATTTCTGGACTTGGGGCCAGGCATATCGGAGATGGGTTGAAGCACGGTTTAAGGCGCCCGGCCTTTTCACTTTATAGCTCGGTAGGAAAACCAAATAAAATAAAAATATACTAAAAACTTCAGGTATGGGATAACTCAGAGGAGCATGATAAAACCAAACACTACTATTATGTAACAAACTCTCTTAAAACTCTTAATGCAGAAAAATCACAAAATCACAAAATAATTATGTAAGAAAAAAGTAGAAAAAATGCCAAAACAATTAAATAAAAGAAAAGAGTATCATTTAAAAATTAATTTAAAAAATTTCTTTATTCACAAAAAACTTTTACGAGAAACAAGCGTCTTGCCATTAATGAAAGTCAATTATTCACTAAGTTAAAATTCGAAAATACATAACCACATCTTTTGAGCTGACTTTTTTATACCAGCCAGAAAAGACAAGTATAAAATGACGACAATCAAATATGGTAAAATTTGAATTGGTTGATTGTAAAAATGTAAATTTGCTAAAGCTATAATTTGGTTGGTTGTCAACAATGTGTAAGATATTTCCAGATGTGTGGAAAAAATGTAAACTGTGATATGAATGTTATGATATAATCTTCACAGCAAGACCCACTAACATGCTGACTTTGAAAACCTATTGTTGTGTGGTGGTTGGAATTCAGTAGCAAGCCGTTTAATGTATTTGTGATGAATATAAGATCTCAAAGAAATTAAAGAGTATTCATGATCTAAACAACATTGAAATTTTTTTATATTGTATTTATCTATTTTGTGGGTAGTTAAGTTATCATTTCTAAATAAAAAATTCAAAATGATATTTCTGTAGAATTGATATATGTAAATTACTGTTCCATACGGGAATTTTAATTATATGGAACTTAAACAAATCTCTTTTTGTGTCAAAAATTTACTGACTACATATGTTAATAAGATGTAAGTCTAAATCCAAAATTCTACCCTATTAGAGTTGAAGTTAGTTTTAAGGAGCTTGAGATAATCAGGGTAGAATGTAATATCTCGGTTTTGTATTCACTATTTTTACAAAAATTATTATATCATCTATATAACGATAAATTAAGTAGGGAAAATCATTTACAACTTGCATGATCTATTTCAAAAAATGTAAATATGGGTTCGCTAAACAATTACTAGCTGGACCACCCTGAGAGTCCTTTGATCTGTTTATAAAGATTATGATCAAATGTAATGAAATTTTCTTTTTAATACGAGGTTAACAAGAATATCAATTTTTTTTTTTTCATTGAAGTATATAATTCATATTTATCATAAATTAACTGTAGAACCTTAATCATATCGTCAATATCTATAGAATAAAAAGGTCCTCGAAATCAAAACCATGCATAGAAAAAAATCATCATATCCTTAGTAACTCTAGCAATCTTACAAGCTATTTTTAATAATTGCTGTGTTTTTGTAAATTATCAATTAGATTTTGAAGAAGAGATTGTAAGATCTTCCCAGACTTCCGTGATATATGTATTGTATCCATTAGTGATACTACGGAATTTTATAGGGCTCTTATGAAATTTTGGTGTTAAAAAAATACTTGGATATTTAATATTATTTAGATGTGGATATTCAGTCTTTTTATTAAAAGCTAAAAGAGACGATTATCATCTTCTCTATTATTGTGAATTGATTTTTTGAAATGAATTATTATTTAAAATGTGGTTACTTAATAATTTACTGTAAAAATATTTACAAATTATGGCATAATTAGCAGAGACCTTATCAACATATGTAATAACGAAGTCATTTTTCGATATTTACTATTGATGATTTAAGATCTTTATACATAATTCATTTTCAACAGGAAAATCTAATTCCTGAATTTCTGTTGTTACATAAGATCTAAATTGATTGAATGCTTCATTCGGCATTCCGTATTTAATTGCCATTTTTAAGGTAGAATTTATCTAAATCTTTATGATTTGTTTCATAACGTTAGATTTATTTTTTGTGATCATCAGTCTAAAACCGGTACATTTTTCCATAAAATTTCTTAACAAATCATCTTCACGATGCTAAGGTCTCCTGTGACAACGTGCTGATGATAATCATCAATATAGTCTCGATATAGATTGCATCTACATGATTCCAAACTTAGCAGCTCCGAGATTTGATTATAATTAAATATAAATCTACCTAATTTCTTGTTGTATTTGAAAGCCTTTTTAATAATAATATTTTTAATAGGAAAAAGGATTGATACTTTTTGAAATATACTTGAAAAAAAATTAATTTTGTTAAAGGATTTATTCATAAATAACAATGTACAATATTCTGTAGAGTAATTTTCACTTGCATCTAATTTAATATTCATTTTTTTGTACTAAATAGTTATTAAGGTCTCGAATCATATGCATACCATGAGAATCACAAAATTTATATCTGCTTAAAATATCTGTCATAATTTTAATTTCAGTTTATTCAAGCCAAACATAAACGATTTGATAAGCCTGTGTTGTAGTTATTCTCAAATTTAACAGCTAATTCTAACATAGAATTCTTGAGGGTTGACATGTCTCTAGTAACTCTTTTTCTGCGTTTAGCTTTTGAAATTCTCGCTAAACGAATATTATTACAATTATCAATAAATTTATTAAAATTCGGAATATATAATGAATTATCGGATTTTTGTTTAAAAGCTAATAAGACACTTTCACCCTTCCATATAACATTCAAACCATAAGGATAATATGATCTAAATGAATGTATAAAAAGTTTTCGAACCATAATCTTTGTTTAATATTTGGCACTATTCTAAGTATATGTACAGTTATGTTATTGAATCCATGTTTATGAATATATATTTATATATATATATATATATATATATATATATATATATATGTTTGCCCAACCTCTGTATACACTCTTATTTTAAATGAATCATATTATTAACGAATTTTACTTACTTTACAATATTAAATGCATAATTTTAATTTTTTTGTTGGAAGGGAATTTAGATCATATAACATAATACCCCGGATAGATAAATAGATGCGTTTAAATCTACCACGCATTTAACTAATGGTAAAGTAGCTATAATTATTTATGACAAAATAGATCTTTTTAAGTTACATGTAATTAAAATTCTGGTTTGGAGTAGCACTTACCGTATATAAATTTATAGAAATAATGTAATGAACTTTTTACATCAAAAACTCTCATAGAAAAATTGGATAATATTCTTCCATTAATATTTTGATCATTAATTACCCAATAAGATTCAACATAGATAGAGTAATCACCTTGTAGAGTTTGATTCCAAAACTGCAACAAAACACTATAATCACAAAATCAGCTTTTCGGCGGTCTCTCTCTCTCTCTCTTTCTGTGAAGAAAAAAACCAAAACAACAACACTTTCCTTGTAGTTTACAATTTCTACTCGGATTCTAAAACATCAAAAAACAAACATTTAAATTTTTACATTTCGACCACTAATCAACTTAAAATCTACCAAGATTTATTAATCTACATTTTTCTTGACAAATTGGTATGGGTGACGTGTTTTTACGTACTTTTGATGTTTACTTAGGTAAAAGTGACTGTTCAATCATTTCAAGAATTTCCATTTCTTTGAAATATTCTGTGAGTGCAGTTTTTTTTAATGTATTTCTTTAAGAATTTATTATACATTGCAAAACTTAAATAGTTAATTTATCATTCATTTATGGAAGATTTTGCTCAATGCCCTGTTCTCATATTTGAACTTTTTTGGTTTATGTTTTGTTTGGATTTTTCCTTATTGACCTACCGAGTTGCAAACGAAATGTGTGTGATTGGAAAAACATTAAACTATTTTAATTCCATTCCTAAGTCTGAAATTCCTTTTTGACTTACCAAGCATGATTTTTATTTTTGTTGATTAGTATTACTTTCTTTCATATAAATATTTATTAATTTGCTGTGTTGATTTTTTATTCTTATTTTTCATTTTGGCATAGCAAAAAATAGAAGCATAAAGAGACCATGTAAATCAAAAATTACTTAGCCACAGTAGTACAATAGGAAATCGTTAGCCTTAAGAACTAAAAAACTGTAGGTTAAAACTTTTTTTATTTTTAGGCAAGCCAACCTTCATCTGTAATTCTTCATACTGCATGGTTGTGGGGAAAAGAAATAAGAGTAAGAATAAACCATTATTAGTACTAAGGATAATAAGCATGACATTAGAAGATTAATATTATTTGTTACTGAAACCAAACTACAGAGGCTAATGTCAAATAACATTAACAAGAAAAATAAAACTAAATATTTTTGCCTAATGTAGAAAATCTATACATATAAATAAAAATGGAGTGTCTACTTGTAATTTGAAATTAACAGCTTTTTACTAAATGCATTTAAAAGTATATACGGTACATACATTAAAAAATCATTTTTTTTTTAATTTTTGTCTGCCTCTATATTTGTCTGTCTATCTATCTGTCTTTCTGTCTGTCTGTTTGTTCCGGCTAATCTCTGAAACGGCTGGACCAATTTTCACGAAACTTTCACTGGCAAATAGCTAATGTTATAAGAAATAATTTAGGCTACTTTTATTTTAGAAAAAAAAATAAGGATTTTGAGAAAATAAAATTAAAACCAATGAAATAGTGAACAATATCCGATTCAAATAGGGATTATCTATTTCAATAGGGACTACTTTTATTCAATAGGGATTATTTATTTCAATAGGGACTATGTTTAAGGGATTATTTTTATTTAAAAGGAATTATTTTATTTCGCGAGCCTTCTGTCTCAACGATTGCTAGCAGTTATATCAAATTTTTTTCTTGGATTAGGTTGCTGCCATTCGCGACATTTCCCATTCATGTCTTGATCCTAATGATTTTACAGTCCTTAAATGCATTGTCAAAGGTCATGCGTCCCTTTCACCCGCTTCCTTGCGGCTTCGCTTGTGTTCGCGTTTCACCCTACTTGCTACTTAGACCTATTTTGATCCTAAAGATTTTAATCCTCACCCATTGACAGTGTCAAAAGTCATGCATCCTTTCACCCCTTGCTCAACAAAAAGCAACGAAAAAAGTAAAACGAAAAAAAAAACATAAATTCACAAAGTAGAAGAAAAGTTTTCGTAAACTAGTTTAATAAACACTTTTTTGTTAAATTCCACGTGGAGAAAGTCGCGGGTAACAGCTATTTAACATAAAATAAATGCATAAGAAAGTAATATTAACGTATTACACATCCAGGTAAAAATTATTTATACTATTTTTAGCGTTTATTACATAAAATTTGTAACAATGTGTTACTTTTGCTGAGCAGGTAGGTGTTTTCAAAAATTGACCCCCCAAAAAGTTAAAGGGGGGGTCATAAATAATAATAACAAGAATAAAAAATTACCAATTGTATCTAAAGACTTTAAATTTAGCAAACATGGTTTTTCGTTCAGCTAAGTTATGTAAAAAGCTTTCTTTTGTTTAATTTACACAATTCCCGTAAAATTAACTCATTAAAAACTTCTTTATCCTTCAGTCTGTATTTTTTAATATTTAAATTCACCCGTGCGAAGAATGGGTATACCAGCTAGTATTAAATATATATGAATAGTATTTTAAATCAATAATTGTCACCACAGCATTTCATTATCATAACTTCCTGACACCCGAAGCTATAACTGAATATATCCCATGATATATTTCAACTGCCATAACCGCATCAAATATCTAACATTCAGCATTTTTTCTTATCTATCACTAATTTAATTCAAAAATATTTGAGTAAATATGTATTAAGAACAAAAACTAATTATTTTTACAAATTGTATTCTTGAGTTTGAATTAAAATATTTAAAATTTATAAGAATATTTTAAACTTAATTGAAACAATAGCAAAGAAATTATGGATAAAATGTATTAAATATCTTTAAACCATTTGTTTTGTATATTATAAGCATACATCAAATAAAAATTCTGTTGAATTTCAAAGAAATAGAAAAAAATTAGCGATTTAGCATTTGTGTCATGAATACCTTTAAAAAAGATACAACTAAAGTTATACAAGTTTCTGAGAGTCTTAGATCAAACATTATCTCTAGAAAATAATACAGAGTTTATGAACTTAATTAAGAAAGAATACAACTCACGAATGTTCTGATAAAAATCCTCATGAGAAAAAAATATTTGGTAAGCAGCAGCAAGTATGCCACTAAGACGAATAATTCATCTATTCTTTTCTAGGAATATTAGCATATACCATCCTGAGAACATGGGCTTAGCTCTAAAATTAAAATAAGAGCTCAGATGTTTTACATAAAGTTCAAAAGGAGTCCATTTAATTAATTTTATCTCAAAAGCTAAGAAAAAAGGAAACGGAAAAAGAAGAAGAAAAATGAAGATTTTTCTTTGACAAAAGATGTTTTCTCACTTTCCTTAGGAAAGAAAATTATAAGTGAAACATTCATCTTTACTCTCTCTCTCTCTTTGTCTCTTATCTGTTTTATTAGGTTTGACTCCACGGATTTATATAGTTAATCTTCCATTTCTTTGTATCATCAACTTTATAGATTCTCTATTCCAAAGCAAAATGTGGCAAAACTTTAAATTTAGAAAAGTATGCAATTTTTTTAACTGCAATAAAAATACTATTAATCTCTTACACAATTATTCTTAATGGATACTATTATTATTACAATTATTTAAAGGGTTTCCAATTTCTTTCAAAATTAATTAAGGATCAGTCATTGTACATCCAAATTGTTGATAACACAATTATAAAATCCAACTTTCTGCTATTTTAAATCACATAATTCTTTATAGTTATGAATATTTATATACAGGGTGTTCCAAAAATAGTTCCCAAACTCAGAACAGCCAGATTTCTCGTTTTGAAAACATAAAATCTTCCCAAAGAACTGTACCTGTACGATCCATAACTCACGAGAATATGATGATGCATGATGGAGCTCAGGCGCATTTCTGTGCTCCTGTAAAGGATTAGCTGGATATGGTATACCCCAGTCATCAGATTGGGAGTAGGGTCCAAATATATTTGGCCACCAAGATCTCCAGATCTAACACCGTTATATTTTTGTCTATGCAGCATTTTTCAGAATTGATATGTTTAGACATAGTGACTACAAGTGCTCGTCTGCATGCTGCTTGTTCTTCGGTTAGCACCGCACTGCTGCGACTTGTGCACTTGTCCATCACACGGCTTGCTCAAGCCTACCTCAACATGTTTGGAGAATTCTTTTAACATTTGACTTTATAAATATTTGCAAATAATACTGTTTATGTGTGAAATATGGCTGTGACATCATTCTTTGTTTTACGTACTTTTCTCGTAAACTATGGATCGTACTTGTATAGTTAGTTCTTCAGCCATTTTTAATATACAGTAGAACTTAATATATCCGAATTAATTGGGGCGGGGCACTGTTCGGATTCGCGGTTGTTCGGATAACCGAAAACCGAATGTGATTTTTGCAGTAAATGAAACTGGACACAATACGATTATTGTAAAAAAGCACACGTGGGAAACGTGCTTGAAGAAAAAGCAAAATGGCGCAATTTTACCTTTATTGTGGAAAATAATCACTTATTTTTCGCTCTACTACACTGGCCTCAAAAAGTTAAGGTACAACATGTTTTTCGAAGCTCACCATAAAAAAAATGGCAGTAACAATAAAATGCATAGTTTACATGAATGATAATAACGAACTTTAAAAACATTAATGCAAAAACGATTGCTACTACTTTTATTTTATAGAAAAGAACGTATATTTATGAGTGAGAGAAAAATATGCAAATATCAAGCTTTCGTACTTTTGTGTGTAAGTTGTGTTGATTTTCAACAGTTGTTGGCAGTTTCGGTGACAATAGTCAATAGAGTTTAGAAAATGTCTCAGAGACGTCGTTTACCCAATTCGTTAAGGTGGCGGGCAGTTGGATGGATGGAAATGGGATTGTCGCAGGCTGATGCTGTTAGACGTCTCAATGTGTCTCGTAGTGTTGTTCAGCGTCTTTGGGATCAATACCAATCCGAAGATTCTGTGTCCAGAAGACCTGTTCCAGGCCGACCACGAGCTACAACACCTGCAGAAGACCGTTTTCTAGCTCTTTCGGCACGAAGGAGAAGAACCACTACTGTGCCGCAGCTCGTTGCAGACCACTTCCAAGCATCAGGAAGAAGAATCTCCGCTACTACGGTGCGAAATCGTCTTCACAATGCAGGTCTGTATACAAGAAGACCAGTTGTGTGCGTTCCCCTCAACGGACGACAGCGAAGGAACCGCTTATGCTGGGCAAGAGAGAACATGTTTCTTGGACGCAGCAACAATGGGCTTCTATGCTGTTCACAGACGGAGTCAGATTTACAATGGAGAGTGATTCAGGGCGTCTACTGATCTGGAGGGAACAGCGCACTAGATACCATCAATCCAACACTGTTGAAAGACACAGTTATAGAGGTGGTGGAATCCTGGTTTGGGCAGGGATCTCGCTCGGTGGCCACACTGACCTGCATGTGTTCCATGGAGGAACCGTAACTGGTCTTAGATATCGGGATGAGATCCTTGATCCATATGTCCGCCCATATGCTGCTGCTAATGGTAACGACTTCATTCTGATGGATGATAATGCACGACCTCACCGAGCTCGGATTGTTGAGGAGTATCTGGAGGATCACGGTTTGGAACGAATGGAATGGCCAGCTCAATCTCCAGACCTGAATCCAATAGAATATCTTTGGGACTATCTTGGCAGAGAGGTTGCTGCTTTAAATCCTCGTCCAAGGTCGTTATATGAGCTGAAACAAGGCTTATTCTGTGTCTGGTCTTCGCTTCCTATTCCGGTGTCCGACAACTTAATAAACAGCATGGGAAATCGATGCCGCCAATGCATTCAAGTTAGGGGTGGACACATTCCTTATTAGAACCCATTTTTGTATTGTTTTTATGCCATTTTACCACACAACACTGTGATGTGCTGTTTTCTCCAAGAATGGACTTTTCCGCAGAGATTGCTTTTTTTGTTATAAATCGTTTTTGCAATACACTTATACAACTTTCTATGACGCATTCAATAAAAAACCATTTAATGCACACATCCTCCAAATTTTTTGTTTCTACATTCATTCATTTGCAAATTAGACACAAAAACCCGGTTGTACCTTAACTTTTTGAGGCCAGTGTATTATACACCTTCGTTTTTTTGCTGAAAGGTCTCTGATTCTCTTGAACAGCAGTAGTTGAGCAGGACAGCACTCTGATTGTTGTTCGTGCCACTCCATAGCTGTCTACCTGTGCTAGAAGCAATCCACTTTCTCACTTCGCGAGACGGTTCAATATTTCATGTTTTTTCTTAATGTTAAAGATGTTGCACTTCCGTGTTGAATTCGAAGCCATAGCAGTCCATAACTCAACAAAAGAGCACATATACACGCCCCCGACCTCACTTGGTAAAAAACTGACCTAATATTTCCTGCAGATGTTTACCAAATCAAACAACTGAAATTCCTCAAATATTGATGACCTTGGGTTTTCCCATCACTTTTGGCCTCACGCGAAACAACTGTTGAGTATGGCACTGCCCGAAAACGTATTCATATACAGTACATGTAGTTGACAAAAAACAATGGTCCGGATATTTGACGCTCCGGATAATAAATGTTCTGATAACGACGTTGTACTGTAGTCCAAGCAAGGAAACAGGCTATGTAGATTTAGTGTGCTATTTTTGGGACACACTATTCACAATTTATTGATATATTAATATGTAAATATATAATACAAAGTATACAGGTAAGTATGTTTTCTCTTAATTATATTTTAATTATTCATCGAAATTAAGATTTTTCGCGTGTACAATAAAAATAATTATAAAAAAAGGTTTGGGAGGTGACTCCGTCACCTCACGTGACCATTTACGTTAGTATAGAGGGCGCGCCTTCTCTTGGGTAAAGCATATACTTCATCAAATAATCACTATATAAAAATGCAAGTCCAATATCAAACCAAGAACAAAAAAATATTTATTTCACAAATGAGGGTATATTTTTTCAATTAATTTTATGTTATTTAATTACTTTTCTAATAAAACTACATGAACAGAAAATTTAACTTTTCATTAGATTTTTCACTTACTTATTACCTGCATATATTGCTTAATTAATGTTAAAATTTGATAACCCATAACTGTGAATCAAGAAAATTATTTTCTTCAAATGAAATCATACTAATTTTTGCTATAACCAATAATTTATATTAACAATAGAAAAATCAGTGACTTATATAATTTTGTAACTAAAATGTATACTAAAGAAATAAATAATTGAATACTTAATTAGGTGTAATATAAAACCGTTTTTATACGCTTTATGTAATCACGGATTGTAATTATCTTAAATTTTGCCCACCAGAGTCTTAAAAGCATTTGGATGCGAAGTATACTATTTATTATTTTACATCCTTGGAATAGATTTTTTGAGCTTTTTAGATTTTAATTTTTATTATGTAGCAAATAATTTACTAACTATACATCATATTGCTTTAATTATGCATCTCTTGTATTTTTAATTATATTTCGTAGTAATTCATATATCAAAGTAAAACTTTAATCTCCATGTTCTTAATAAAGGAAATAATTCATTCGGTGTGTACACAATCTACAGTAAATACTAAAATAAATACTTTTATTTACTTCATTTCAGTAAATATTTTACGCATTTTACTTTTAAAGTAAATACATTTTAGCTCGATCCCTTACATAGTAAAATAATACAAGTAGAAGAGAAAGAGAAGGAAAAACAAACAATGTATAAAAAATAATAGTCAAAATAAAAGGATTAACTGACAAATATTTAATTGAAGAAAAGTAAATATAAAAAGAAAAGTATTAGAGCACGCAAACATTTTTTTAAAAATATAACCCAGCAACTAATTCCTTGAGTTTTTTGTGCAAGAAATTTAGTTTGATTTTTTTTACGCATTTTTTAAGAGCATTTGAGGAAAAAAATTGATGTTGTTAATTAATTGTATTAGTTTCTATATTGCACAAGCCCGCAACTACCATTGTAGATGAAAAATAACTGAATTTGGCATAAAATGACTGTAACATTAAGTTGATATCCTATTTCAAGAATTATTTAGTTTAAAATATATATATTCACGCAATTTTTTTTATTTAATTATTTTTATAGGAAGTAGATCCTACTACATATTTTATACAAGTTGTCCACATGTGAAATTAAAAGTATATCTGTAAGCAAATTTTGCCTAAGCGTATCGCGTTCAACTCAAATAAAGTCAAAGCTGCAGTAAGAATTTTTTGCTAATATTTCTGTTGCTTAAGAAGGTGATCACAGCCGTTATCTCAAATGGTACACATGATGGTGTTAGTCTTGCGTGGATTATTGTTGTCAATGTAACGCTGAAGTAAATATTGCATATACATAATGTAAAAACATTAATTTAATTTATTTTTGCGCCTCTACAAATAATACACTTGATATATTTTAATCTTGAGTAAAAGAACTGGTCTATGTTTATTTCCTAATTTTTTATGGGAATATGAAAAGATCCGATAAAAGCTGGATATTCTAATTTAAATCATAACGAGTTCAAAGAGACTGTCAGGAATTCAAATTGATGTTTCGAATTCTATTACGTTCAAAATAGCAAAGCCGCAAGCCAATCAATGTTGCAGCTGTCACGTAGAATATGACAACCTTAGATATGAGGATAACGCCTAACTTCACAAGTTATTTGATTTCTGCTAGCAAATTTTTTGCTATTATTCCCTTTATCCAAAGATGAAGCTTAATTGCTTAATTTCTTGAGGTGAAAATCTGTGAAATACTTTAATTAAGTAAAATGACATTTCAGCTCTTACTTTGACAGGTACGAATATTTGATTCCTAAGAGCTTTTGGACAATGTTAAGTTAGTTAAATTAAGGCTTTATCCCAAAATATGAGAGTTGAAAGAACTGTCAATGCAGAAAATTTATTTTAAGTTTGTGGCTTAAATCTTTAGAATAATTGAAAGAAGTTTGATTAAAGCTGTGAAAACAAATTTCACGAACATTCAACAAAAATATTTAATTTTTAACCAAAGCAATTGGTCATAAGAAGAGAGAACTTTATATAATTTTCGAATAAAGCATTTATTCATATTTTAATAAAAATTATCGCTTAAATTGCATTATAAAATCTTTTTAGTGAAACTTAAAAAATAATTTCTGTTATTTAATAAAATACATTCATGTCCAAAATTAAGGTCAGAAGCATAAAATTTGTGAAAACTAATAAACTATTTACTATATTGCCATAAAGTGTGGCACAGAGACACATTACAACGTCAGAAAGAATATAGCAACAAAACAACATGGACAAGATTTTAATTGTGAATTAAGATACAAGCCATATAAGAAAATGGAAAGTCATGAAGCAGAGATAAAGCATTTATGTCAGGAAAAATCCATCTAATACGGAGTGTGACCACGTTGAACTGCTATTCAAGACTCACAATGAGCTATCATACTGTTTATGAGGTATCAATAAGTATTTGACGCAACAAAATCCGTTTTTCAAAAAGTTGGACTTTAAATTCCTGAGGGTCCTGAAAGAGGAGCAAAGCTGATAAATAGCTATTCCTAGACCACACTAAGCATATTCAACAGAATTATGATCCGGATACCTCGAGGGTTAATCCACACACACATACGGCAAATATCCTCTCCTTCCTGAAGTTTATCAACAATGTCAGTTTTATGTGGCTGCGAATTATCGTCCATAAAGTGGTAGTCCGGGATCACAGTGTGAAACCCCGCGGCCTGGGGGTATCATCTCTTCATCTACGCGTTCTAGATTTGTAGGAATAAATGATAGATCACTCAAATTCTTCATAATGAATCTAATTTATTATTGTCTAAATATAAATTGATCAACGCAACACAAGTCTTACTAGAGGGATATGACCAGGAGTGATACTACGTTATTATCAATTCGAAGTAAGTAGCGCGTGAAATCCTACCCACTATCTTTATGAGAAATTAACCTCAGAATCTTTATCTACTGTAGGATTTATTATTTTACTTTTTAGTTCGATTCTCTTTAAAACCGTGTTTTTCTAAGTTTGTTTTTAAACTATAATTTATTTTCTAATTATTTTTACTATACACAATAAAAATCACAATTCCAGTGAATAATTTAATCAATAGAAAATCAAATTATCTACTTTCAAGGACTTTTCAATTTCCCTTTGATAATTTGAGAAAAAAATCTAATAAAACTAAAGAAAATGTTCCAAATGTGCGTGCCCTTAATAAAGGACACAAATAAAAGACATGTTTCGCTAAAAATACAGAAACGTTATTTTCCAGCAAAACTGTCATATTTTGTTCACGTTATTGTAGTTTTGCTGTCGTTTGATGATCTACAAAAAGCATTTTGAACTTTTCTTCCTTGTGCCTTTTTGACAAGGCGAAGTGCTACATTTATGGCTTCACAGTTTTCTTCGTAGAGTACTTTAGGCAGCATTTGAAAATATTATTTCAACTCAAACGTTTCATTTCTATCGCTTTTCTCATATTTACTTTCGCTATCATGATTAATATGCATTACTTCAGCAGGTTTTTCAATTGATTGATCAATTTCAGCTTCCTTCAATAGAGATCACAGATGCACATTTTTTTAATATTCTGCTTATTTACATTTATAAAACATAATAAGTCGTACAACACAGGAATCAAAACCACAAAGTTATTCATGGGGAAAAGTGTAGCATGTTCATAGAAAATATTTTTGAACAAAAGGGGTCACGCGGGGAACTCGATCAAAACAAGTACCTTGATTGTAAAAAAACGTTTGCCACTCTCAAAAAAGAGGCATATTTTTGAGGTATTCATTTTAGTTCCCATTAAGACTGTCTAATAGGGGGATACTGTCAAGGTCACTGTTAATGAATAAGCAGTTTTCCCAGAATTAACGATTTCGTGAGCCTGAGGTGACTATGCGCCTCATGGGACTGCTCCCATGTTAAAAGTGTATTCAATATGAAAATATCGATGTCAGTTCTAAAAAATATTCGTGTAAAACGTTTTTCATTATGCATTATATGTTTCAGAATACTCATAAAAATACATCTTAGCCAAATATTCCTTTAAAATGCTCAATATGCTTATCCATATATCATAAAACTCATTCACATGGGGAAAAAAACAACAGAAAACTATTATTTGCAACTTTCCTAAAGAAAAAGAAACGGAGTGAAACATATCAGTAAGTTTGAAGATCAAAATATGGTAGTCAAAATTAGTTTTTTAGGGGAAAACGTAATAAAAACATCTCTCACCGTGGGATTACAGCAAAGTAAATAAAATGTCTTTTTTTTATTTGGTTATAGGATCAAAGATATCTAATGATCGTTTGAAGTGGAATATTTTATTTTTGATGATCACCGGGTGATATATATAAATTATATCAGTGTAAATGTGTACTTTTTTCTGTCAGAAAGCATGTTGTTTTACTTCATTCCAAAACATTATTTTTTAAACCTTTTATTTTTAATATGCTTGCACCCCCTCGCAGGGTTATCCCGCCCCCAGGGGGCGCCCCACAGTTTGAGAAACGCTGTTCTAAGCGATTAGTTGAACTCATTATGACTGCAAAGAGACTAGTTTGTTTGCTTTAATACAATATTCATAAAACTGGTGGTAAAATCCTCAAATGCTTGAGCGGTTTCCATCCAGTAATTCTGCAAAAACTAACGCAAAATAACATATTTTCTTAAACTGAAGCTTGGCATTGTACTACTCTTTCTTCAAAATATGTAAAACTTGAATTCTTTCAGTTTTACTGGAAGTATTTTAAAATTATGACGAAAAACATGTTTCTGACATTAATTTTGGACAAGAGTATAGATTCATTATTAGGAAGTTAATTCCGTTTTAATTCCGTATTTAGCTTACCGAGACAACCTTTTTGAAATAAAAAGAAATCGAAATAGGTGTTATGACATATTTT
>BMAU01009673.1:0-12621 GCA_019973935.1 Trichonephila clavipes | reverse complement strand
CTGGCCTCAAAAGTTAAGGTACAACCGGATTTTTGTGTCTAATTTGCAAATGAATGAATGTAGAAACAAAAATTTGGAGGATATGTGCATTAAATAGTTTTTAATTGAATGCGTCATAGAAATTTGTATAAAGTGTATTGCAAAAACGATTTATAACAAAAAAAGCAATCTCTGCGGAAAAGTCCATTCTTGGGAAAACAGCACATCACAGTGTTATGTGGTAAAATGGCATAAAAACAAAACAAAAATGGGTTCTAATAAGGAATGTGTCCACCAACTTGAATGCATTGGCGGCATCAGTTTCCCATGCTGTTTATTAAGTTGTCGGACACCGGAATAGAAAGTGAAGACCAGACACAGATTAAGCCGTGTTTCAGCTCATGCAACGACCTTGGAGGAGGATTTAAAGCAGCAACCTCTCTCTACCGCCAAGATAGTCCCAAAGATGTTCTATCGGATTCAGGTCTGGAGATCGAGGCTGGCCATTCCATTCGTTCCAAACCGTGATCCTCAGATACTCCTCAACAATCCGAGCCCGGTGAGGGTCGTGCATTATCATCCATCAGAATTAAGTCGTTACCAATAGCAGCAGCATATGGGCGGACATATGGATCAAGGGTCTCATCCGATATCTAAGACCAGTTACGGTTCCTCCATGGAACACATGCAGGTCAGTGTGGCCACCGAGCGAGATCCCTGCCCAAACCAGGATTCCACCACCTCTATAACTGTGTCTTTCAACAGTGTTGGATTGATGGTATCTAGTGCGCTGTTCCCTCCAGATCAATAGACGCCCTGAATCACTCTCCATTGTAAATCTGGACTTGTCTGTGAACAGCACAGAAGCCCATTGTTGCTGCGTCCAGAAACATGTTCTCTTGCCCAGCATAAGCGGTTCCTTCGCTGTCGTCCGTTGAGGAACGCACACAACTGGTCTTTGCATACAGACCTGCATTGTGAAGACGATTTCGCACCGTAGTAGCGGAGATTCTTCTTCCTGATGCTTGAAAGTGGTCTGCAACGAGCTGCGGCACAGTAGTGGTTCTTCTCCTTCGTGCCGAAAGAGCTAGAAAACGGTCTTCTGCGGGTGTTATAGCTCGTGGTCGGCCTGGAACAAGTCTTCTGGACACAGAATCTTTCGGATTGGTATTGATCCCAAAGTCGCTGAACAACTCTACGAGACACATTGAGACGTCTAGCAGCATCAGCCTGCGACAATCCCATTTCCATTCATCCAACTGCCCGCCACCTTAACGAATTGGGTAGACGACGTCTCTGAGACATTTTCTAAACTCTATTGACTATTGTCACCGAAACTGCCAACAACTGTTGAAAATCAACACAACTTACACACAAAAGTACGAAAGCTTGATATTTGCATATTTTTCTCTCACTCATAAATATACGTTCTTTTCTATAAAATAAAAGTTGTAGCAATCGTTTTTGCATTAATGTTTTTAAAGTTCCTTATTATCATTCATGTAAACTATGCATTTTATTGTTACTGCCATTTTTTATGGTGAGCTTCGAAAAACATGTTGTACCTTAACTTTTTGAGGCCAGTGTAGTTGCGGGAATGAATGATCCTTACTTAGCAAAGAAAGGTGTTTAGCAATGTCATAAAAAATATAATACACATGTTCAATTTCATTATTCTTTTTGAAAAAATGAAAAGTTAGGAAATTTCTAAATTAAGAACTTTTTTTTATTATTTTTTCTACATGAACAACGATAATAACATGCATGTAAAATACCTTATTTACAATATTCTATTTTATACTCCACAACAAAGGTTCTTACGTTAAAGACTTAGGATTTCTAACATTTATAAATTTAATAGAAAATTATGGTAACAAAAAATAAATTCACACAAATAAGTTCGTGCAGAATATGCAAGTTTTTCTTTTACTTTTTGAAAAATTCTCATTAAAAATGTTTTTTTGCACTTCTATTAAATGGCGAATTAAGCAGTCTAAGATAGTTTTCGACGTTTTACTCTTGTTTATAATTGATCGTTAATGCCTGAACTAGCGATATTACTGAAATATGACAGTTGTTCTCTAAATGAAAATCTTTTGATCAGTTTATTTTTGCCTTTTTCAAGCGATAGTTGATGTTTGTAATAGCAGTGATATTGCTGAAACATGATATAATATTTAGCTAAATTAAAATTTCAGATTAGTCTAAGAGCCAGTGAGCGGCTACCTGCATGTATTTGAGCAGGCTTGGGTTTTTGTCCATTGAGGCCCCTCTACCTACTGTACATGAGATGGGACTTCACTAAGCCCAACGCGGTGAGTGCGCGAGGATCGATTGTTTTGTAATTTTAAATTCATTTGACGACGTTTGCCGTTTGGGTATTCTAAAAATATATCATTTTCGTGAACCGAAAATAATAATGGCGGAACATTACCTCGCGTTCGACACTGCGGCAGACAGTTTTGAAAGTATTAAAAAAAAATCATTTTTGAAAGTAATTGAAGAGATCTGCCATTGTTATATTTTACTTATTATAGTTTCAAAAACTTATATTTATTAGGGCAGAAGTATTCATTGCGGACAAGCATCAGCAAATAACAAAATCTGAGTTCCTACTCGGCTGGATGTCTATGTATTACGATAACTGTTTTACATCAATATAATGTATTTATGATTTATTTAATCGCTGTATTTATTGAATAATTTTTAAATATTAAGGTATATTGAGGTATAAATTTAATCGCTGTATTTATTGAAAAATTTCAAATATTAAAAGGTATATTGAGGGTAACATAGATATTTATATTCATTGATCTTCATTCATCATCATCCGGGTAATGTTCATCGTTGTATAAATCATCTTCATCATCAATTGAGTCAGATTCTGTAAAAATTAAACGTAAATTTTAAGTTGTCAGTTGTTTATAAAGGTTCGCACATATTTGATGAAGAATTGATTTTTATGAACTTACCAGGAATATTGAGTGATTAAGTCACTGACAAAAAGATGGAAGTTGATCTCCTTCAACCATTTGAGGATAAATGCTGTTATCCTGCTCAATCCAGCCCCATACTCAATGGTTCCAAAGTTGAAGGTTGTTTTTGTAAGCATTTTCCAAATAGTAGAAATATAATGAGCTCTCAGAAATTGCTGATTAAGTTCACTCTTACACGGTGGTATTGAAGTTGCATCAAAATGTTGCACTTTCTTGGTGAAATTCTCATGGACGTCTGAAGCTTTGTAGCTGCTAACAAATAGTTGGAACCTTCCATCATCTACGTCCTTGGATTTTTGGCATTGTAGAGCTGACAAGTAAACTGTTGAATAACATTAAATAGGTCTTGTAATTGGCCCTCAGTTAATCTTCGTCACCAATAGTAGCAAATGCTTCTTGAAATATAGTATTTTTTAACACAGAGAAGGTCTTTTCTTTCCTTTATTGAAAAAAGCAGGATTAAAATCACATCCGGTGAATGCATGGAATCCAATTAAACTTTTGGCTAACAATTCACCATGCTCCGTATAAATTTTTTGTTATGTCAATATACCTTTCATTGTTTCCAGTTCCATTGAGCATCCAAATATTGGAATTAGAGTTCTTCAAGTTTTCATATTACCAATCATAATTATTAAAATATCGGTACCAGGAGTACTCTGATAACAATATTTGACTTCTCGCTTTGTTTTGCAAGCATGATAAATTATTTTGTATCTGCTTCTTCATGTGATGTACAACATAAATCTTCATTAATATTAGACTGAATCTTCTCATCAACAACTTGGTACGATTGACAATTTCGAAAATTTATGTGAATCTTTCGATTGCCTATAAATAATTTCATTTCCTCACTACCAATGTTTTTCGAAAAAGCCTACAAGAGCCTCCTTAAACTTTGTATTTTTAATTCTTTTTGCAAAATCAGAAGGTCGCACTTGGTCAGGCCAGAAATAATGTAATCAATTAATGATGCTTCATGTCATAAACATCTTTCACTGTCTTTTTATTGACGGATGCATATACTGGTCAAGATTACATCAATTCTTCGGGTGGAATATTTTGATACCATTTGTAAAAACTTTTTCAGGAAATACTTCCGAACGTTTTGGGAACCTCTTTCATAGAGTGAAGTATGAAAAATCCATCAATTAAGGCTACATCTGTACTATTTGGTGGTTCTTGATCTGTATTGATTGAAGGCATTTTACAAGTACAGACTTATCAGTCTTACAGAAACCACCATCTAGGTGACATAAAGCAAGAAGTACCGGAGTTATTGGAAATGATAAGATTTTCAAAACATCAATTTGGTGGTCCATTGAAATTCCCAGCAAACGTCCAAATAAATCTCGCTGTAACTTGATTTCTTGATGCTTACCTCAATTTTCACCAACTTCTTCTTTACAAGTAAACTTGAAAAGTTATGTATCGGTGTCTTTTGATGGCCCTTTCAAATCTTGTTGAATCTAATTCACACTCAGCTATAAAAGTCGTTCTTAATTTTTCGCCAATTTCTTGGACATTTAAAGAAACTCTTCCACTTCAGATGATGCTGCTTTCCCAGAGGCTATGTTAAATAGCTGATCTGGTGATAAATCTAAACTGAATGGATTGACATATTGATCGAACGAGTTCATAAACTTTTCAAGTTGATGACAACTTTTTTGATATTATGTGGCTGTAACTCTGTGGATATATCTTGCTTCTTGAGTGATTCCAATTTCTTCTAACACATGGGTAATTATTGTAGAGCGTATGTCGTGACTTCTTGCCCAGCGTTGGCGAGCCGAGATCGAGTTAGTCAAATGGGCGATACCAGTAAGTGTTCTTGCAGCATCTGCATTGATAGTTTGCTCTAATGTAAGATCAATAGGCTGTCTTGAGAATGGTTTATTGGTACGTTTGATTCAAAAAATCCTTTTTGGAAGTCTTCTTCTAAACCAGGATGAGTTGTAGAAACTTTCCTCAAATTGTAATGGTATTGGACAGTCCATTTCGCATAATTTTGATGGTTGAATACAAAAAAATAAATTTGTAATTTTCGATAAGATGTCAAGAAATAATTGGAAGTCACCTGCCCGAATACTCCTGCTTAGCTGTAGATAATGATAAACAAGCTTGATGTAAATCATATAAAACTGCGCTGTTTGCCACGTTCACCGTCAATGTTTGTTGTTCATAAATAGCATAATCATTACATAGTTCTTTCAAGCTTCTATTGTGAATAAAAAAACGAAGATGATTGACAGCTCTGTAATCTTTTAATCTCATCTTCAATTTCTGCAGAAATCTGGATATTTTTAGATGTTGAAAAAGATCTAAAATGCATTATTTGTAGCCCTAAAGCCACTATAGGGTGTAATCTTTTACAACGGTTAAAATGCTTGCCCTCGATGAAACTTGAAACTGATCCACTAGCTAGCATTTCGCTTTCAACCATGATAGTTGTTAAACTGTTGTGTTGTGTGACTTCAAACTATAATTAGATGCACATTTGAGCGACTTCCTTTAAATATTATTTTAATATATCTCTACTTCACTGTACAACACATTACTAATTACAGATACAATTTCATAGTTGCGTGTTATTTATATACAATCCTCCACTCGGTCACAGTTAAGTCTTTAACTGGTTACAGTTAAATATACCACATCTTCTCCCTCCTTAAAGAACAAGTCTCTCCGGAGGTCGCCTGATTCTCCCGGAACGCCTAGGAAATGGCCTGTCTGGAACTGGTGGACTCCTCGTCTCGGAGTCAGTCTCTTTAGCTGAAGACTGTGATAGATCTGGAACCGCAACATCAGTTGATGGCACTCCTTGTACGGAAGATGAACCCAATTCCTTGTTCCGATCCTTAGAAATATCTTCCGCCGTTTCTGCATGCTGAATATTAGAGTTGTTTTCTCGAACCTCTGATGATGGAAATCTCTTTTGCATAAGTGGAATGATGTTTTCTTGCACTTTATCCCCACTGGACGGATCTGATCAACATGTCGTCTCACGAGGGTTCCTTGAACATCAATAATGTAGTGGGTACGCCATCCTGGTTTACAATGGGGTACCAAACTTCCATCTAGTATTAGCTGCTATGTAAACTCTCACAGCCACTCGATCTCAACATCAAATTTCCTATCTCGGAATTCGAAATTATCTCTTCGTAATTTATCCTGAATTTTTGTTTTCAATTCAGGTAAAAGTAAAATCTATCCTGGTTCTAATGTCTTTTTAAGAATGTGGCTGGACTAAGTGTTGTAGTTACATTAGGAGCTTTTCGGTATTGCATTAAAAATGTACTTAATTTCTGCTGTATAGTACCTTCGTATTTATGCATAGCTCTTAATGATTGCTTTAAAGTAGCAACATAACGTTCTGCTTGTCCATTACTAGAAGGCTTGAAAGGTGCACTAGTTTTGTGCCTAACTCCATTTTATGCATAAATCGCTGAAATTCATAGGATGTAAACTGAGATCCATTATCGCTGACAAGTACCCTAAGTAATCCGAATCTTGCAAAACTATCTCGAAGACATTCGATGGTTTTTTTGGTTGTGGTTACCTTCATAGGGTATACTTCTAACCATTTGGAATGAGCGTCAACGATCAGGAAAAACGTGTGTTCAAAAATTGGTCCAGCAAAATCTACATGAATACGTTCCCAGGGCATACTGGGATATTCCCAGTAATGAACTTTAGATTTTTGGAGGATCAGCCTTATATCTAGCACAATCGACACAGTTTTTTTTTGGCTTCTTCAATATCGTTATCTTTTTTTCCAATAGACAAACGATCTAGCTATAGCCTTCATTTTTTACTATTCCTAAGTGTCCAGCATGTAATTCTTCCAGAACGTTCTTCGAAATTTCCTTGGAATACAGACCCTTTGTCCGTACATAATACAACCATCCTCAATGGTATACTGGGCTTCCCTCCCTTGCAAATCTTTACCTTCCCTTAAGGCTCTTAAGAGTGGACCCAGCTCAATATCTTTACTCGTCTCCTGTCGTAACTCCTTAGAAGTAACCGGTAATGCTTCAATCTGTGACATCTGAAATATTGTGATGTCATCTTTAACCTCAAGCTCTTCGGATGTTTTTGGTAAACGAGAAAGAAAGTCTGCATTTCCGTGTTCAATCGTTTTACGAAATATTATATCAAGCTCAAATGACTGCAAAATGAGCGCATAATGTAAAAGTCGGGTAGCTGCCAACACTGGTAAACCTCTTTTTTTTTGAACCAAAAATAGCTATGAAAGGTTTGTGATCTGTTATCAAAGTGAATCTTCTACCTTTCAAATATAGATAAAACTTTCTTACTGCCCAAACTATTGAAAGAGCTTCTTTATCAATTTGGGAGTATTTTTTCTCGGACCCAGATAAAGTTCTTGATGCGAACGCGATCGGACGTTCAGAGCCATCTGGATATACGTGTGACAGAACAAAACCACAATACCAACTGGAGATGCATCACTAGCTAAAGTTAAAGGTATATATATAGGCTAGGATCATAATGCACCAAAATTTTAGGTGAACAAATTTCCTTCTTTATTTGCTCAAAGGCAACCTGGCAATCCTTCGACCATAAAAATCTAACATTTTTTTTGTTAAATTATTAAGAGGATTAGCAATAGTAGCTAAATTTTCACAAAATTTCCCGTAAAAATTAACTAACCTAAGAAACTTTTACTTCATGAACATTTCGGGGTACAGGAGCATTTACAACGGCTGAGATCTTTTCGTCAGTTTTATGTAACCCTTTTGAATCGATTCTATGCCCAAGAAAATTTATTTCATTTTGGAAAAACTTACTTTTATTTAAATTAAGCTTTAGCCCGTGTTCTCTACATTTCTTAAAAAATTCCTCTAAAGCTGTAAAATGCGAAATTTCATCGCTCCCTGTTATTCTCGCATCATCCATAAAGACCTTGACTCCATCCATACCCTGAAATAGTCCGTCAACATAGCGCTGCCAAATAGCAGGTGCTCCATTTAATCCATACATAAGTCTTTTACAAATATATAATCCCTTGTGGGTATTTAGTCATTAATTTCTGACTGTCGGGATGGACTTTCATTTGCAAATATGCATGCTTAAAATCTAATTTTGTAAATTGTTTTCCCCATTTAAACTACCAAAAATTTCATCCAATCTTGGTAAAGGATGCTGAGGAACATTAAATTTGGATTCAGGGTTACTGAATAATCAGCACATAGTCTTATACTACCATCGGATTTAACAACAGGGACTACTGGGGTTGCCCATTCAGAGCTGTCGACTTTTCTATGATACCCTCTTTTTCAAGTCTGTCAATTTCGTTTTCAACTCTACCTTTGAGAGCAAAGGGTACTGTTCGAACCCTACAAAATATAGGTTTTACTCCATGTCTGAGTTTTAATTTAGCCTCATAATTGTTTATTTCTCTAATTTATCATCGAAAATATCCTTATACTCTCTTAGAAGGTTATTTAAATTTTGTTCGGTTTTGCTCTAAAAGCTTTAATAGCCGGCCAATCTAAATGAATTTTATAAGAGCCATTCCCGACCCAGAATAGTATCTAAGTTTTCTTTCACAATGTATAAGTTCAAGTTTACTTTTTGATTTTATATTGTACCCTTACAGTAGCATATCTAATGGTATAATTGAATCTCCTTTATATGTTTTAAAAACTATATTTGTAGGTTTAATTTGTTTATTTGAAATTTTCTGAAATTTCCAATACTCATTACACTAACCGCTCTCCCCGTATCCAATTCCATAGAACAACTTTTGTTTTCAATTTTTAAATTTATCATAATTGGAGGTCGTTTTGGTTCTTCCTCGTGTAATATATAATCCTGAATTTTTAATCCGTATAGTGGAATTCTATTTCTATCTTCAACTTCATTTAATAGGTTACCTGTTTTTGTTTAACTGATTTCGCATTTGCCTTTTTAGATGCGAAGCATGCCTGTTTAATGTGCCCAATTTTCCCACAGAAATTACATTTACTTGAAATAAATCTACAATTCTCTTTTGCATGGTTTGGTACCTGTGCATCGTGAACAATATAATGTTTTCTTTCGGCTTTTTGTAAATTGGATTTTTTATCCATGTGTTTTTTTTAAAAGTTTGCATTGAATTTATTGCTCGGCCCATAATATCATTTGTCCCTTTAAAAGCTTTTTCCATAGCCAGTGCTATATTTGGCGTTTTCTCGAGATTAATATTATCTTCCTCAAATAATCAATCTAAAATCATTTTATCCCGCAACCCGCTTACAAATACGTCGCGTAACATAATATTCAACATATCTTTATCTTAATCACAATTCATTGCTAGAGCTCGAAGCTCGGCAATGTATGTACTAATACCTTCCCCTTCAGTCTGTTTTCTGTTTTAAAAATTTGTGACGAGAAGGTATAATTAAAGGTTTTGGGGTCAAATGTTTCTTAAGTGCATCTTTTAATTTATCTAACGTTTGGTCGGAAGGAATGTCAGGTGCAAGCAAATTCTTTAGTAACTGGTACAATTTTGCACTAAGAGACGAAACAAAAACCTTGCTCGATTTGCTATTGGTACATTCTGTACATCTAAGTAAGTTTCGAATCTTTCAAGGAAACTATCGAAATTTTCATTTTCTTCATCAAATTTGTCAAACTGTACAGTTACTTTATGACTATGAGAATCGTCTCTAATTTGCAGCGCTCGAATCAAATCTTGATTCTGCCGGAGTAAGTCTGCAATTTGCTGTTCCATGGTTCCTTCCGATTAAAGAGAGAGAAAAATTTCCTTTACCTTGAGCAGTTTTCAGGCAATGCCTTATCAAAAAAATCTCAATATATCCCATCTTCGTCGCCAACTGTTGTGTTGTGTGACTTCAAACTATAATTAGATGCACATTTGAGCGACTTCCTTTAAATATTATTTTAATATATCTCTACTTCACTGTACAACACATTACTAATTACAGATACAATTGATGATGATGCTGGGCGTCACTGGGAAACGGAACGCGAAGCGTTCCCTCCATCCCCATATCTAGATAGTGTATGTGGCCTGATGTGGGTGGGCCTGCCTGGGAGTGAGTGTCTGATTTCGTTGGTCAGAACGTGGCAAGAGGCGTGGCTACAGAATCTGAGTTTTCAGATACAATTTCATAGTTGCGTGTTATTTATATACAATCCTCCACTCAGTCACAGTTAAGTCTTTAACTGGTTACAGTTAAATATACCACATAAACCACAATCATTAATGACTTTCTAATCGCCTTGAAATATGACATCATAATATGAAAAGCACCCAAAGTGAATAAAAAGCTTTTTTGGAAGGTGTTATTTTCTGTAGCTTGGATTTGCAGGGCAATTTTGCAATTGCTAAATCGTAGTCACTTGCATGTACTCTTGACTTAGCTCTTGCAAGACTGACATGCATTGTTGCATAGTTGCCAAAACTACTGCATTGCTTGTTGGTGATTCATTATTTGGAGTTAAATACGAAATCAATTATTTGTGGACTATCATCGATCATTTATTTTACTGTTAAAACCAGTCCACATAGGAGTATCTACTAGTCTAAAAGCATGACTGAGCATCAAACATTATCGATCCGATCGTAAAGACTCTTATGTACAATAATATTAACCTCCTCTTCATTTTCAGCTTGAATATTGGTAGTCTTTTTCAGTTTCTTAGCACACTGTGGTAACTCATACTCGGTGTTTTAAAAGATCGTCTTTTCTACGTTTATTATGTGTAGTAACTCCAGCTTCTTCTTCTTCAACGACAAAATCTTCTTCGAAATTGGGATCAGTATTTTGATAGATTATTCCGACCGTATCATGGAGGGTGTCTTTTCCATTCTTAGTATCAACGAACCGGTCGAAATTGTCAAATGCCATGCCGGTTGAAAGATTTTCATTTTTATTAACTGCCTCTGGACATAATCCGGTACGTGAAACTGATGAATACGTTGCTTCTGTTTCTGGCTCCTCGATAGCGTTGTAACTTATACAGTGGCCGTAATGATTTATTATATCGATAACCTAACGGCTGCTGGTAAGACTTTTGAGTGTCATGCCTAAGCAAATATGTTTTTAGAAGTCTTAACGTTGCCATTGTGTGTCATATAAATTATATCCTGTGACAGAGCTTACATGACGTTTAAAACTGTCGCAGTTCCGGCGTTTACAGTATAACCTCCAAGAATTGACGAAAAAAAATCTGAAATCATTGGTGGTGTTGAACATTCACCTTTAATTAGTCGTTGGCTAGTTAAATAATCAGGCAATTTTGTTTTAGTTATTCCTAAAATTTCCTCTCTCCAAAATAGCAGCAACTGCTTGCAAGGGTATCTTAGTCTTTTAGGTGCGCAAATAATGAGTCGTCAATATTTGATATGCCCATGGGAGAGCAACAACTTTTTTTTTTGTTCGACATCAAAATTTGAATTTTATCATTAAATTTCTTGTGGTTTTTTCTAAATAATGCGCGGCAAATATTGATGCTACATCAGGCCTTCACTCAATTCTTTAAACATTTCGAGATATTCTTTGTGCAAATATGACATGAAAAATAACAGCGTCCCCGTTTTATAACATTCTCCTCTCTCAATTAAATTACAAATTTCTCTATAAACGGTTTCATGTGTTTCTCGAGATATGCCATGAAATACGGACAGGACTTTTTACCAGTGACCGTTTGTGATTTCCTAAAATTTTGTCGACAATCATGATAGTATACTTCATCAGAAGCAACACTTTGTATTTTTACCAAAAAGTTTCATTGTAATTCCAGAATCCGGTTTAAACTTTGATAAGATATTTATTTGAAATTGATTTTTTGGAAGTACGTAATGGCTCATTCTTAGACTTGAATTGTTTTTATTACAAAAAAGCACAAATCCGGGTTTCCTGTAGCCACAGTATCAGAATTCTGAACAGTTAATGGTTCTGCTGAATCTTCGAATTGTATTTCCTCGAACGACTGATCTACTGCGACGTCAATATTTTTCTACAACTTCATCTGTTTTAGGAATATTCACATCATTCAAAATAGAATCCTGTACCATTGTATCATCAATTATTGAACTATTAGCTGATGTTGATGGTTGTTCAATCGCAGACGAAGATGTACTTTTGTAATGGAATTTCTTTGTTGTCATCTGCCAAAAAAATTTTTTCAAAGCTGTAAACGTCTTATAACAACTACTATGATAGCCTGCATCAAAAATATCTTCCGGTAAAATTATATCATTTTACTTTAAGTTATAGAATTTTCGTAACCTCAAAATATTTCGACATTTTACCAAAGTCTCTTTCGAAAATATTAGAAAGTTTTCAGTTTTGATATGGTACAAAACACACTGCACTTTATTTATTTCACTCGACATAATGTCAAATACATTCAATAATTAATAAGCCAATGAACAATATAAAATAAAACAACACTATCAATTTTTTCACGGAACACGAGGCATCTACATGAAGGTTGCCAAATATACTGAAAACATCTGACTAAAACCGTTAGAGTTGGGACTACAATAGAGCCCTCTCGGGTATAAAATCCTATATTATTCAAATGGTGAAAAAGTACTATAAGCTAGAATGAGTACAATAGTAATACTTGAGAGAAAGAAGGATGGCTATATGCAGTCAATGCATGCATCTGG